>JAUYWV010102975.1:0-13283 GCA_032274565.1 Nematoplana nigrocapitula | reverse complement strand
AAGAGAGGGGAGCGAGAGGAGAGATAAAGAAAAATAGAGGGGAGAGAGAGAAGAGACAGAGCGAAAAGAGAGGGGAGTGCGAGAAGAGAGAGAGAGAGAGAAAAGAAAAGAGAAGAGAGAAGAAACGGCAGAACACCTGCTACTCGCCTTCCCAGCTTGTGGGTGGGCTCGAGCTGACCTTTGGGGGCATACAGCAACCATGGCTGAAGCCCTCGGAAAATCTAAAGATGTCGTCAAGTACTTGCGGATGGTGGGTCGGGTGGAGCCCCCACTCGATCCCGTCAATATCACCGGAGCCCCGGGGCAAGACGTGGTTTGAGCAGAAGAAGAAGAAGGAGAGAGAGAGAAAAGAGGGGAGAGCGAGAGCGAGAAGGGAGAGTACGGGTTAAGAGAGGATAGAGATAGGAAGTCCCAGGAAATGCAGTCATTCACCTGCCGAAGCAGGACAATCCGACCACGAGAGGGGTTTGGTGTGGGAGGCATCTGCTTGGAACACATTTGAGTAGGCAGAAAACCAATATTTTGTTCTAAAGAAGATACAGCCAAAGATAGAGATAATAACAAAGTTCGCAAAAAGAAAACTATAAATTTTGGACATGTTCTGGTGAAATGTTTTTTAGCAGCAGTGAAGTGTATGAAGAATTCAATGGGAAAATAATATTACTCGAATGAGTGGAGGGTGGAAAAAATATGAGGCTATCTGTCACCCAAACATCCATGAACACATGAAGCAATAATAATGTAAATATTATAGTCAATCAAAAGCTTCCTTTCAAATTTGCCTATAGTCATGTGTTCAATCACACCTATCATTAAATAACCTGTTGACCTACATATATCGCAGAAACGTTTTTAAGCAACGTGTTTATACCAGATATATTATCTCACCTTCTTCCTCAATACCATCCGTGCGAGCCGCCAGCTGCCTTCTGGCTTCATCGGACTCTTTGTGCAACAAACTACCTTCTAGGGAAAAATGCAAAGCAGTCTGCTCCACCTGAGCGATAGGTTTGAATTGTTTTTCCTGAAATACATGTTTGCAACAATTAAATTAACTTATTTTATTTTATAAGAAGCTTGACTCACTTTGAAGCTATATCGCACAATATTCTGAGGAGCATGGGGGTTGTTTGCTGTTAATACACGCGTGAATTCTTCTTTGAGCTCCTAATAAAAAATAAGAGTATGTGCAAAAGTAATGACTGAGTCATCATGAGACTACTAAATGTTTCCTACTTCTATTAAATCATTCAAGTGAATGAATTTTAAATTATCACAACACCAAGAAATCATTAAAGTAGCCTGAATAGTTAAAATTCTGTCACAAACAATAAATAATTATATCTGGTTTATACCTGTTCATTTAATTGCAGCTGATCATCAGGTTTAACAGTTGTTCTCGCTTGTGCCCAGTCATCAAAATCATCTTTGGCAGCATCTGTGGTGTCATCATCACCTTTTGTCTTTCTTGGCACAGCAATACTCTACAATATTAATACTGTTAATTAAGATAATGCAATACTATTGGATCAATGGGATCATAAGGAAATAGTCTTAATAAATAAAGTTAATAAAAATGAAACAAAGTAGCAGCAGATTTCCTGTTGTGTTCTGATATCTGTAAACAATTTAGCATAAATAATTGTGCTAGTTAATTATTAATACAAATATATCCTGTCTATAATACAGAAATGATGATATTAAATACCATAATAAAATTTATGAAATTCTCCTTATTTATATGGATTAATGTTATATCAAATAATTTTTATTTATTCAATTATTATCTTAAAGTAATATAAATATATCGTTCTAAATAGCATTACCAATTAGTGATTTTATTTCTAGTTTATTTATCCAAAATTCTTAACAATATTTTAGGTTTACTAAAACGTTTTCAGTCTGTTGAATTTCACTTTGAAATAAAGAGCAAAAAATCAATGATTCAAAATCTATATTATTAATTACGTAACGTCCGTCCATCCGTCACGCCTAAAAACGTGAATAACTAAAAAACGGCAGTGCGTATGAATGTGAAATTTGGCACACAAATCCAGCGATGGGGGGAAAATATCGTGTCAAATTTTGGGTTTGGTCGGGTTACCGGTTTGCGCTTGGACCGTAAAGTCAGGGTTTAGACTATAGAAGAAGCCATAGGAATTTGAATTCTGCCATCTGTCTGTCTGATAAAGTCAGGGTTGGCCTATAGGAGAAGCCATAGGAATTTGAATTCTGCCGTCTGTTTGTCTGATAAAGTCGGGGTTGGCCTATAGGAGAAGCCATAGGAATTTGAATTCTGCAGTGAGTGATATAATATACTGAATACTAGAGGACCCGTAGCATGAAGTCAAAGAGTGCCATCCCTACCCCTGGCCAAGAAACAAAGAAACGGAACGCAAACTATCCACACGGGAAAGAGCGGAATTGCATCGCATCCACACTGTACACAGTTTGCTCCTGGAATCTTACAGGGCGACGAGTGTTAAGAAGCGGCTGAAGACATCTCTCAATTCCTTCTGGTCTGTCCTAAAGAAAAGAAAATATCAGGGGGCGACTGAGGAGAGAGAAAAGAGATAAAGAGGGGGAATGCGGAGAGAGTGACTGAGGAGAGAGAAAAGAGAAAGACGAGGGAGAGAGGAGAGAGAGGGAGGGCCGACTGAGGAGAGAGAAAATAAAAATACGAGGGAGAGAGGAGAGGGGGCGACTGAGGAGAGAGAAAAGAGAAAGACGACTAAGAGAGAGGAAGGGCCGAATGAGGACAGAGAAAAGAAAAAAGACGAGGAAGAGAGGAGAGAGAGAGGGGGGCGACTGAGGAGACAGGAAAGGGAGAGGGGTGAAGTCAAAGAGCGCCAACCCTACCCCAGGCCAAGAAACAAAGAAACGGTATGCAAACTATCCATGTGGGAAAGATCGGAATTGCATCGCATCCACACTGGACAGTTTGTTCCTGAATCCTACAGGGCGACGAGTGTCAAGAAGCCGTTGAAGACGTCTCTCACTTCCTTCTGGTATGTCCTAAAGAAAAGAAAAAGACCAGAGGGGCGATGTGAGCGCATGACACAGGCCCAGCAGGAAGCAGAGGCACAACGAAATACAGAGTGGTAACATGAACGTCGCACCGCCCAGGGAGAATAAGAGGCCGTGCTGGAGACAGTGAGCCTTTTCGACCTTTGGAGGTGGCCATGTTGAGTTGCCCAGTTGCTGGGCCTCGGCAGTCCTGCGCCGCTCCCCCCTCCACACCTCCAGAAGTGGCCATGTAACCAAACTAAACCAAATCAAATGCAATGCCTTCGATGAAAACCAGAGAGAAGCGGATGCCGAGAGGCCCTACGTGCTACCGGCCAGACAGAACCAAATTAGCAGAGCAGTATGATCCATTCTTCGACGCCACTCGAGATGACCTCTGGTATTTTCAGCACATTCAGCTTGCTGCGTTCTGGGTCGAGGGCGGCACGCTGTTGCTTATTGCACCTTGCTGATGATTGTAGCACGTAGTGACGGAAACGATGCCCGCTTCGCTGATTCAGTGCTATCTGGCCGGTAGCACGTAGTGCGTACTATGGGTCCTCTAGATAAATAATAATAATCATAAAAGCATTTAAAATTTATTTTATATTTCTATAATTTTCCTGATCCTTTTTAAAGTAATCAAAAATAAAATAATATTTTCAAAACAATATTTATGCATCTTCAAAAATTATGTCTATATTAAAATTTAAAACTTTTAAAATTGATCGTAATTGAATTTAAAAGTAAAATAAAGAAATTTAGCCTATCAAAAATATTATTTATTAAGTTTAATTAATAAAATGTTTGCTGAAATATTAATATTATGATATATTTTTTATAAATGTTTCAAGGATATTTGTTTTTCAGTAAAAGGAAATAAGACAATATCAAATAATTTTAAATATCAATGTTATTATATTTCATACAAATACATATATTTCCATATTAAATGTTTTTTTTAAAATAATTAATTGTTTTTATTTTTATTATTATTTTTAATATATAATTCTTTAAATACAAAGTATATATTTTATCTATTTGGTTTTATTTAAAAAGTTATTTATTGCCTAATTCTTAATATATATTTATTTATTAATAACATTTTTTAAATTTAAATATGTAATAATATTTATTTTTAAATTAAAAGAAAAATCATAATAAAATATAAAAAATACTAGATTATATTAAAAGACTTAAATTTTCATTTTTACATAGGCTAAGTAAAAAATAAGGAGTTAAGTCTTATTATGAACAAAATTTCTATTTGAATTAGTTAGCAATTTGTGATTTTTTAAGTAATATTAATTCTTAAATATATTATGAAATTTTTTTATCTTAGGTACTTAATATTTAAGTTCTTTTTTATTAGTTCAAGTCTTTAGCTAATATTTTGATAAAATGTTTATATTATTATCATATTATTTAATATTAAATAGCTAAAGTTTTTAAAAAATAATTATGGATATAATACTAAAGATTTGAAATATTGAACAAAATATCAAATTAAATATAATTAAAAAATATATATATAAATATGGTCATAGATATGTTATAATAATAAAATAGTTGACAATGATTAATTTGGTATTATAAAATGTTTTTTTATTATAAGAATTTTTCAAAGTCAAGTTGTTTGTTTGCAATATATAGATAATTGATACTATTCCGTTGATATATATTTTTCAAATTAGTGAAAATTGAATAGTATTTAGGAAACTGGATTACCATTAGGAATATAACTTAGAAAACATGTAGTAAAATAATAGAATGATAGTTATAATTATTGTATTTCAACCATAAGGATTGTATAGTATTACTATTAGAATCCTGTTTTTGTTATTAAGATTAGTTTTTAAGTAATACTATCATTACACATTACTATGACTATGTTTATACTACTTTTTACTTATTAAACATAAAAATTGTTAAACTGTATGAGATTATTTATGTTGGCGAATGGCGACCAGTCTGAGACTGGTCGTCATCCCTAACTGGTCAACAACATTTATATCTATTAAAGTTGGTTTTCAAATATGTATTTTATATGAAAAAATAATGTGTGTTCAATACTGCTTGAAAATTAGTAATAAGGCCAGATTTTCAATGAAATATGAAATAAACAGCGCAATAATTAAAAGTATTTGTCCATAATGATGATATAAAAAAGGATCAAATTATTACAGTAGCTAAATAAGAAGTATAATAACTCAAATATTAATTATTTCCAATATACTTGTCAAATACCAATGTATTTACCTTTTTCTTAGCTAGTGCTTCTTTGCTAATAGGCATTTTGCAGATTTGTAAATCAGTTGTTATAACAACGATAAAATGTTAGCATAAACGAACACAACGCGGTTTTATTTTATGGCTGCAAATCACGTTTAATATATAATAATCAGACCGACGTCGGTGTTTCAAAAATTGAGTACAGTATTTTTAAAACAGACCAATTTTGGATGTTTGCCTTCTTTGGAGTGTTGTTGTAGCCAACTAGCAATTCATTTTTGGAATAAGCCAAATGTTGTATTCTAGGCCGTTCAATTAATTGTTTATTGAGGAATAATGATAGGAGCGAAAAAACCGTATGATCATTGCGAGAGAGAATGGCGACCGAGTGTGGGCACTATGCAGTTTAGGAGACTGCGGCTTTGTAAAATATAATATTAAAATACTGCTGTTTCAAGTATGTATGAGATCTCGATTGAACTGATCTTCGTTTTTTAAGAATAAATTGGAATACTTGAAATTTTTATTGTGAAACTTCAAAAAGATTAATTTTTGCATGAAATTATATGCACTTTAACAGTACAAAGTTTGCATACAAAAAATGTAATGCATACAGTGTCACTGTTACATAACATATATATGCACAACAGTGTCTTTACATATAGCTTTTTGATCCCCCTCAGCTACCTTACACCTAAAGTGTTTCTAAGCAACAAACACAGGTAAAAAAATCACGCACTTTAATGTTTTATCTACATTTTCTACCCAGGCGCGTGCATCTCTCTCTTTGTTCTGGAGTTGGTCGACCCATACATGCAACGCGGGCCGGGCCTCGCATGGGATCCAGACGATCCTCCCCAGGAATTTGACAACCTTTAGTGGAAATTTATAGATGTAGTCTTCCTTGTAAGGTAGTATTATGATTGTGTTTTATCGCTTGCGATCGTACAGCAGGCAGTGAAAGAGAAGATTGCTTTGTGCCGCGGTCTCATACTTTTGCTGGCAGCTTTCGAAGGAGGGTTTACGGGCTTTGCCAATGCTAAGTGACATATAGACGCCAAGCTCCCCTCTTTGGTCTGATGCAGCGTGCCTCGTTTGCCACAATGGTAATACGGCTTAAATATTTCAAGACTTCAAGACTGTGAATGACATTGCATCTAACAAATTTGTTTTGAATCTGCATACAATTTTCACGGTCACGAGAGCTAGCACATTTAATTGGATTCGTTGAGGAATCTATTTGTGGCGTAGAATACAACTTGGAGATCAGCGGCACAATGTGTTCTTTTCGTTATATAACCTAAAACTATTCACACAGGTTTCAAATTCCTATATACTGTACTAGCTGACATGCCCGGCGTTGCCCGGGAAAAAATGAAAGCTTCTTGTCTGATATTACCCGTGCCCTGTACGGGTGGAAAACAATTATGCTACTGTGTTGTGTTGTTGTTGTCGTCGTCTTTGTTCAACAGCCCAGTTTTTTCTTGACTTCCTTCCAGAACTCGGCAGCCTTGGTGGGTTTGTTAACCAGGTAAGTTGTGGTCTCAATATTCCACTTAATTCTTGGTTGCGGATGGTGGAGCAATCTTCAGTCAGATGGTAGAAAATCTTCTGGCATTTTTTCGATCAGCCTTCAAGTATCGGAGTCAGTCTTCCCTACGCTTTTCTGATATTAGCGAAGTTCCATGCAGTGTCCTATCCTAAATCTCCTCAGACTGATCAGGTCACTTTTCGGGATACTTTTCTCTTCCTTCTCTCAGATCTTGACTTATTTATACACTTTTTAGCATATTGGTTTAAATTCTAGCAGGAATTTCAGGTCTCATTTCATCTTAGTCATTTTTGCAACCTCAATTAGCCATCTCTTATTGTTGTTGAGTTCCCCACATGCTTTCGTATTTTCACTAGCTATCTCGGGTTAGAAACAGGCTAGTCAGACTCAGAAACTTCAGCAGCTGTCAGTTCTATAGTCTAAGAAAGAGGGGATAGCAGTCCCAAAAGCCTCCAAATGAGCTAGACAAACAACAAAATATGGAATTGAGTATTATTTTGTAGTTTATTTATTTAACATTGCAATAATCGCTTATTTTGCAGAATTTAAATTTATTATTTTTAGTAGAATATTGATTTAGCATTGTATTATTATTAGTCGGCTACTGCAAAATTTTAATTTCTACAGTTTTTCCTATGGGCCAATCCTGCCCCTGGGAACCCGCCTAAGCCCAAACTAAGCCAAAAACCTGGCTATGTCTTCGGCACTGTAAATGCTCAGCTACATACTAAATTTTAGGCAATTTAGTCAAACAGTCTTTGTATAAAAGTGTTCTCACAGATATATACACTTACAGTTACAGTACATCTCACATATTTATATAGATATGATTAATTTAAGGAATTGGTTTAATTTGTTAACTAAGATGTCTATAGTATGAATATTTTGACTTTGTATGAGATATTATTGTTGGTAATTATAATTGCCAATTGGCTTATATTATTTATTTAAGTTTAACTATTATTTCTGAAGAAATAATAGTTGTTTTACTTTTTTCCTAGCTAAGACTCGTAGGAGTAGGTCACTAGTCAGGTGAAATATCTTTATCTAAATTAATATTTATATTCTATTAAATTTAAAGTAGTTGTAGTGTTGATTTTTCAATATTATATTTATAGGCTATCTACCAATTATTTGAATAGTTCTGCCTCACATTTATCTGGCCCTGTCTAATATAATTTTGGGATTAATATTATAAACTATTAAATAAAGTTTTAATATTCTTTTGGATATTTGGACTAGTTAGTTTGGCATTTTTATATTTTTAAAAGTAAAATATGATTTATTTAGTGTTTACTGTTTGTTCTATGTGAAAATTTGGAATGACTTATTAATAAATATCTGAAATAAAGTATTTATAAAAATAAATTGTATAGTCATAATTCCCAATAAAATAAAAACATTTTGTAAACCATACTGTTTAGTTTTTTTTATTTTAAATTTATATTTCGTTGACTACTCGTTATTCTTTAGGAATGTTAATTATAATACAACATACAGTTGCTTAATAACTTCACTACATGATGATACAGATTTTAATCTAACTTAAATATATATTTATATTACACAAAACGTTAAAACCAAAAGACAATTTCACACAAGTCAAACGTCAAAATATATCTACATTTTAATTTTATCTAATATTATCTCACTTTCTTTTAAGTCGTCTAATTTGAATTAGGTCGTTTGTTACTCTATAAAAAATTACCAGTTGTTTATTATTTATCGTATATGATTGATAAACTAAATAATATAACATAAAAATCAGTAATAATTACTTTTACTGTAATTTCAAATTCTGACACAATTTCTTATAATGCATGAACATTATTTTAAAACTCATTTTCAAGGACGAAATTTCATATATAAACAAGAAATTCGATAACACCCGTAGTATTCAAACTGGCGTCCTTTCGATTTTGGAGTTATCAAGTCGTGTAATTGCAAAAGATAATCTCCAATTGGCAAATGATTGTCATGAAGAAAATTTAGTACACCTTGATAAGTACGTTATATTATTTTAATTTAGTATTGTGTTTGCGAAAACAGTAATATAATTTTTTTAGTTGGTCACCTACCAGGTCCAGATTCATTGGAATTTATAACTTTTCTATTCATTTTTAAGAATATAACCGATTCACTTCATGTTTGGTACATATTATTACCCATAGCTCTTCTCATTGTGTAATCCAGATTTATAATTATAATAGATAGTGGTTAATTGCAGAAAATTTTTTTATTGCTATATATTAAATATGTTTGTCAAGTTTATATTTTATACTTTTATTAAACATTTTTTTTTTTAAAAAAGTATAAAATATAAACTTGACAAAAATAATATACATATATACATATATAAAATAATAATATTCTCTTATTCCACAAGTTGGTTCCCACAACAGTAAGTTGTTGACCACTTCACTACTTCAGAAGAAGTTTATTATAAATTTTTACAGCAATACAAGTTAGGCTTATTCTATTGTAGTTGGCTGATACACCTAGATCTCCTTTCTTTAGAAGTGGTACTATGTAGTTTTTTGACAACACAGATGAAGTGTCTCTGTTATATGCCTTGTTATACATATTCAGGAGTTCTGATAAAAGAGCTTTACTTTTCTATACTTCCTCTCAGTATTATCCAGTCCAGATGTTTTTAAACTATTTAATATTTTTAGAGAAGTATATAACATGAAGTCATTGAGGTTTATTGGAAGCTTTGCATCTATCATTGGCATCGTTGGTATGTCACTGGTAGTTGGAGATTGTCCTAGCAATGCAACAAAATGTTCCTTCCACTTATCTAGCCTCTCCTATATACTATTCGCTTAAATAAAAGCTTTTTTTATACTTTTCCTGCCTGGGATTTGGTTAACCACCTGCCAGGCTTTTCTCACTTGCAGTTTCATATTTACTTTCCTGGTTCACTTTATTTTCTTATTGAAATACTTTTATTTTTATTTTAAACCTATATAAATAACTGAGTTTTTCCTTAGATTTTGCCAACTTCAGTATGCTCTTTTCAGTCTTTGTTTACTATGCTTTGCTATGCAGTTAGTTCCTTTACTTCACTTCTTTTCTAAACTATTGAGTGTATTTTCCATGTGACATACTGGTGCTTCTTATAAATATTTGGAAGGCATTTCTCTGCCGCTTATTTATTGGCTTTTATTAATTTTTCATAATTTGGTATTCATTGTATCATCTGTAGCATTGTCCTATAATATTAGAAATCTGTTTTTGACTTCAATCGTGTATCCCTGCTTGCTATTGACATCTGTTGCAAGTTTCGACCAGTTATATCTGTTGATCTTACTCTCATCTTTCTATTTGCATGAAGCCCAAGTCTGCCTCTGATAGTACTATGCAATGGTCAGAGTTAATCATTTCAAATGAGTAGTATGCTTTACAGTTTTGCATACTGTTACTCCATTTCTTATTAATCAGGATATAGTCCAGTTGGACTTTTACTCCATTAGGGTATTCAAATGTCCAAGTTTTACCAGTATGTTTCTGATAAAGGATGTTAGCACAAATAAGCTCACATTCAGCAACATATCAGTCAGATGTTATGTGTTCCTGTTTGTTCTATCATGGTAAGTCAGCTTGCTATAATCCTTTCCAATGTTAGCATTCATATCTCCCCCTACTATTACTACATCATGCTTTGGGATTCTTTTTACAAGATCA
The DNA here is from genome assembly GCA_032274565.1 of Nematoplana nigrocapitula. NCBI lineage: Eukaryota > Metazoa > Platyhelminthes > Proseriata > Nematoplanidae > Nematoplana > Nematoplana nigrocapitula. The sequence continues at coordinate 2,806 of JAUYWV010102975.1, read as the reverse complement.
GTTAGTTCTTGTTAGAAATCTTTTGGTTCACTGTTCTCACTGCAGTTTCTAGAGCAGTAACATGAGATAATAGTTGCTTCATGATATATATAATGTTCTTGAAGGCAGATCACCCATATTCCGTGCTGATGACTGCTGCTACCTTTTATGTAAAGTGATCTACTCTTGGATGGGAGAATAATGAAATAATTATAATAATTACAGTAAGTGTCATAAAATATAGTTATATAGAATCAATAAAATGTAACTATTATCATTAGATGGATGCACCTGAATTCATGGAGAGCAACCTCTACAAGTATCTATTATTATTCATCATATTCATCATATTTTCTAGTTCATTTATTGTAAGATGTGCCTTTCTGGAGAAGCATTACATAGTCCAGTACTGGTCAATCATTTTGAGGTTTCTACAATCTCAGCAGATTTTATATGTCAAAACAGTGTCCAGCAAATCATAGATAGTGGCTGTCAATTCTGCATTCTCCATACAGCTTTTTATTAGTAATATGTTGCCTGCAATTGATGTTTTTCGCATATATGAGCATATAGGTGTAGCAAACACTGCTTTCATTCTTTGACAATAGCTCGAAAGAATTAAATTTTTCTGTTTGCAGGGTAACCTCCAGATGGTGCCTAATTTGCGCATTACTGTCCATGGATTTGCTTTCTTTATATGTATGTCTGTGGCGCAATTGACTGAATTGTCTATCCACGATCTTCTTCTAGGGCGCCGTCCTTCTTTGAGGGTTGGCGACGGCAAATGACCACTGGTAGACCCGTTTTCTCCACTCTTCCCGTCTACTTGCTACTCTTTTGCAATCCTCGTATTTGAGGCCCGTCCACTCCTTGATGTTATCCAACCATTGCTTCTTGGGAGCACCTTGGTAACGTGTCCCCTCTATATAACCTTCCATTGCTGCCAAAGCCATTTCCCCAGCTCTTCCACGAACTACAAGGCCAAAATACTGCAGTTTCAGCTTTACTACCTTTGCCATGAGTTCACGCTTAAGCTGCAATTCTTGTAGCACTGAGTTGTTTGTTCTATGTTCCTTCCAAGACACGCCAAGTAATCTTCTCTACCCCAGGGAAATCTTATACAAGGTCTTGTATAAGATTTCCCTGTCGACCCCCACATCTCAAAACGCCTCTATCCTTGAGTTATCAGATTTCTTGATTGTCTATCCTTCTACATCATATAAAAACTTGTCCGAGACTCACAAACCGAAACCAAAACCAATCCAACAAGCACATGGGGCTAGACTCCCGAAATCGAAACCAAAACCAAAACAAATAACTTTGCATACCCTCAGCATTTTAGTGGTCGAGAACGCGCCCTTTTTTACTTCTAGTTGTTATTGGTAATATGTGTCTCATTTTGGTAATGACTTGATGTCGTCTGTCTCTTTCTTCTACAGAGCGAACTTAATGCCCGGAATAAAATAGTAATTAACCGGGCACTTTATTTGTTAAAAGTGGTGTGTCGTCAGTACTCTCTGATACCCAACTTTTTGAAGGCGTTGGAAATTCACAAGAATTTCAGAGCGTTAGAGATACTGGGAATTGGTGAGTGGGCTCTAAATCAGATTGCCGTCTTCTACATAATATATCACTGCGCAATCCCATTTTCAGAAACGAGAACCAAAGATGCTTCACCCGAGACAGAGAGACGTAAGTACATGGTTCTTTTCCTTTTAGGGAAATTAGGATTGATGATTTGGGCCGTTAGTTCTGCGAGTCTCTCTTTGTCAAGATAAAGAGATTATCGTGGACAGAATTCCGGAAAACCCTATGAGGCAGGAGGTGAGATGACGATGAGATCACTGATATGATCTGACCAGAAGACTAGTCACTGTACCAAATGTTCCCGGAACACCGATTTCTGATCGTTCCTGTATCAAATATTCTGCTGGAGAACATTAGACAACGTCTGCGCAGTATTTTATTTGACACAAGACCACGAAAATGTAGTTTGCATTCACTTTTTCACCTCTGTAAAGCTCATGGTGCTTGCCGATTATGTGAGAAGTTGAGAAGGAGCTCCCAGAGCGGTCAGAGAAAGTGATTGGAGGAAGAGCGATTTGGAACATCAGTCGTAGGAGTTTCGTCGTATCTAACTTACCTAAAAATAGATTTGGTGACGTCACTTGGAATTCCCTTAGCAACCATGGGAATTCTCCTAGCAACGAAAGTAGGTCAGCCAATCAGAGCGTAGTACGTCATATCTAGGTCAATGTCAAGGTCATCACGTGCTGCGTCATAGTTGTCATGACAACCACGTGATCTCAAGGTCAACCACGTGATCTCAAGGTCGACCCCCGGGGGACCTCCCTGGACACACCCCGTGCGAAAATTTAAAAAAATCGATAATTCAGCGCGAATCATATCATCCAGCATATCATTCGAAAGGTATTGACGAGACGAATCGATTGGTACCATCAGATCCCAAAATCTATTCAGTGTTAACATGCAGTGTCGTAAAGAAAATGGCGGTTTCCTTAAGGAGACTCGGCGTTATATCGTTCGAGAGGCATTGATTTTCCGATAGATTCTATTCACAGACCATAGTCCGAAGTTTATTCAGTGTTAACGTGCAGTGCCGTGCAGTTTAATAAAAGTGCGGTACAGCAAATGTCAATTTCTGTAAGGAGACTCGAGCAGAGTGGTCATAGACTACTGTCAGATACGATATTCGTTCAGCGATTCTATTCACAGACTATAGTACGAAGTGTTAACGTGCAGTGCCGTGCAGTTTAATTGAAGTGTCGTACAGTAAATGTCAATTTCTTTAAGGCAGAGTGGTTCT
>JAUYWV010102964.1:0-13284 GCA_032274565.1 Nematoplana nigrocapitula | reverse complement strand
TTGATACCCCTGTACGACCTAACCTCCATCACACTACCTTTCCCCTTATACAATGGAACCAACGTGCTCAATTTCCAATCCGCTGGCATCCTGCCGCCCTCTAAAATCTGATTAGCCACCTGAAGCAGCACTCTTATTCCGTGATGAGATGATTCAAAGTGTTCTTTCGTGATTCCAGTTGGTCCACATGCTTTCCTGTTCTTCAGACCTGCTATATCTCTTTCCAATTCAACCATCCTGATTTTCTGAACTGGCCCTTCAATTTTTTAGCTTCTACATACAAGACCATTCTACTAGTTTTCTTCATTCATGATCAAATTTCTTCAACTCCTCTTTAGCTTCCTCTTTCATGACTGCAACAACAGCTTTCTTTGCCCTCTTCTTGTCTCTCTTGTAGCTTGCGCTGTTTTCATCCTCTTATAATTCGTGTTGGCTAACACATCCTGTACCGATTCGTTCCACCAAAACGTCTACCCCGATCAAGGTGTCCCTCTGCTCACCCCACAACACATCTCTTGCTGTCTGTTAAGCACATTCCTTATACTTATTCCATACAGATCCATTGCTGTTACCTTTCCATAGACTCTCCATTCTCTCTTCAAACTTTTTCCGAACATTCCCATCTCAAAGCTTCCATATTGACTTCGGAACTGAAATTCACTTTTCGTCTTCTAACGCTGACTCTTCCATATCCATCACCACAAGACAGTGCTGCAGCGCTCTCCCCTAATCACATTCACATTTTTCCCTGACTGGTAGATTACCTTCTTCTTATTCTTGAACCAACTGTTTGTAACAACTATACACCGAATTCCAGCAATCTCCTTCCTTCCTCATTCCTGGTTCCAATGATAAAGACACCATGGATGCCCTCGAAATCATCTGCATCCCTTATACCCACGTGTGGATTGATGTCGCCGGCGACAAGCAGTAAACTGTTGGTTCCGCGGGTCTCCACTTCACTTTCTAGAAGGTTGTAGAAAGCGTCTGATCTGCGCACCTGCGGGGGGGGGCGTGAGTACTGACCAGGTGGATGATCTGCTTCCTTTATGCCATAACTACCGCCATCAATCTGTCACTCCTCTACTCACCTCAATAACACTCCCGGCCAACTCTTCATTTATCATGACTCCACTCCTGCACCGCCATAATTTGTATCGCTGGCCAGCTCCATCAACAAATCTAGCAGTCCCTCATTTCCATCTGGTCTCCTGCAAGCAACAGGTGTCCACTCACCTCTTACTTAACTCCATAGCCACTTCCATACTCTTACCAACCATTGTCCCCACATTACACCTACTAAACCTCGGACTGGAAGGACAATCAGGTTTTAAGGGACGTCAACATGAAGATCGAGTTTTTGCCAATCCTTCTGAGGGGTTGTACCTTTCTTCTGTCGTAGACCGGTACCGCCCACGCATACACTTGCTTTCCGCCAACCTACTTACAAGCCTCGGCAGGGGTGGGTGCCGTTGGCTATAAATAAGCCTTTTGTTTTTAGTCCCACACACCCTCCGGTTTACTCGCCCCTAATCACTGGATTACATGTTCACGCAAGTTTATATCGGCTAAAAGAGAAAAACATGATCTAAAAGATGAAAGATGCAGTTGGGGAATATTTCAAGGATCAATAGGAGGCTCTTCAATTTTCCCTTTACGTTACACTACGCAGGTAATTAATAGTGAATATCTGCAAAATTATATCAGATTTGGTATAAAAAGTATAAGTCATTGATTCAACTCATCGTCATCTGTGTGTGTGTGTGGGTGTGTGTGTGTGTGTGTGTGTGTGCAATTTCTAAAAAAAATACGTTCAGTAATTTCGGGGGATGATCGAAACGATACGTACATAGCAACATACATCGGTACAAAGCAAACACGCAAACAGACACTGAGATGAATTCAAACATCCCCGTCGCATTTCACCATTTATCAAACTGGGATCAATAATTAGACCCTTTTCACTGTATTCCACCAGAAAAGACGTAATAATTGTACACATGAGAGAATGATAAAAATACTAGAAGTAAAGTTTCACAACGCGGTAATTACACCTATTTCACTTTTCATCAGAAAGATGTTGCAGTCTTTTGGGAAAAAATATTTTTAAAAACTTCCGCATTTAAACTTAGCATATATATAGAGTATAATACTCGTATAGTCATTCTAGTTGCAATCAATTTAATGCATTGAGCTAAATATATACTGTATGTCGTAATACAAAATAAGGGATAAAAATCAGAATCACTGCATACATTACTTAGAAAGTTTATTTATATTACGGTTTTGAAAACGCTATATTTGTGCATTATAAAATATTCCACATTTAAAAAAAATATATTTGCCAGTGGAAAAGGGTGCAATATGTTAAACTACCATTAGAAAATTGTTAACAAAACCTTTGCTGCTTTGATCTTCACTGCTACAATATCTGTAGAAGGTAGAACATAATCTAAATATAAAACAAACAAAAAACACCTCCGCAACAACATGCAACAAATTTCCACGGAATATTCTAGCCGACGAAACATTAACTGCACACATACGATTTCACAGTAACACGATTATCATCTGAGTCTAACCTTATTTCGAGTGAGACTTTTGTACCTATTTGTATTTAGAAAGAAATATAGTCAACCTATACTGTTGAGGACAAATTTGAATATTTTGCTTTATCGCAGAAGTTCTAGCTTGACAGAAATAGAACCATAGGCGTCAGTTTTATGTCTGTTTTTTTAGGTTATAGAGTCACGTTATTTTTTCAGAGATATAAAATGTGCTGAACAATCCAGAAGAGAGTATTGAGCAGTCACATTATCGTCAACTCTGAGATCAGGAATGAGCATTATATAAAAAGCTATGCTTAAACGCAAGTTGTTCCAGCTACACAATGACGATTTGGATTTCCACTCAAGAAATATATTTATAAACGACATAGAAAGATGTGATACATTTTTCGCGATTTATATCAAAAGTGTTTTTGGTAAAACGCAGGAAAACAACTCTACAATAAAACGTACAATGATAAATTAGGTATGCGAAATAGAAAATTTATTCTTTTTTCTTAAGTAGATGTGACATTGTGTTGTGCAACTGCATGCCAAAATTAGAAGCACGGTAATATTTTATTAGTTTTCAATATTTTTTTAATTTTTGCATTGTTTTAAAATTATTTCCCAGTCTACAATCAGTAATTAAATTCGAAGAATGATTGAAATAATATTTTACTAGGAAAAACATCCCTGTTGTAAATGATGATGATAATAAATAATTAAAAATTCTTTATTTTATAAGTCATAAAACTATAAGAAAACTGTAGATACTCAGCTTGAAAACTTCATGTGAGTATTGCGAATGACTAAAGTATAATTGCAAGTGCCATAACTATAAGAAATATTAGAATAAGTCCCTGAGTATAATACATTCTTTTGCCATATTAAATTGGGTTCAAATCAGAGGTTTATGGCATCAGTGATTAATTTTCCAATACATAACAGAACCTATAGATTACATCGTTTGGCGCGCTGGACACTTATTGGAGTAAATACGATATTTGTCAGCATCTATAATAGCCTATGGAGAATACCGTACCTCTAAGCAGGACTGTAAACAACAATAAATTTGAATAATGAAATACAGAAAGGAAAAACATGCGGTAAAACCAGTGTTATTCGAAGTAAACAAATAATTGCATTCCGTGATCATTTCATTACAGAGAATGACAGGAGATTTAGGAAAACGCTCGACTTTTCGTGATGTGCTGAAAAAGTGAACAAAAAACGACCGCATAATGTATAGGGTTCTATATAGGCATAATATAAAATAAGTGTTGATCCCTTTGTTGGTCACGAGGAAGCAACGATAACAAACGGGAAAAGGCAGTATAAATAAATTGCACTCACATCCCTAATGAAGTTTAGCTCGAGGTAAATAGGTTCGATGATACCGATGACAGTAGACCGAAAAGGTCAATCGAGTAAAGCATGAGAGAGATTAAGAGTTCGTCTTGATTTATATGGCATCTCACAAAGTACCCAAGAGATAATGTTAGCAGGGACAACGGAGTTCGTCCGATTCAAAATGAATATCCAAAAATGTTTATCTGATTAGATGACACTGAGGAGTTTAATAGGTAGGGAGGACAATAATCGTGACATATGAGAAGAATTACTAAAACCTCTCCATGGAAAGCACCTCGACACACTTAATTTTCTAGAGATAACTGTTCATTCAACCAACAGAATAAAGTCACAGAATAACTTTTAAACAGACAACTTGTTCCAAAGTAAATGGTTGGGGAATCGTGTTAAAAGCATTATTAATGTAGCATCTGACAAGCTCTGACTTTCAAGATACTCGGAGATAAATCAGAGCACAAGTAGTACTACATTTAAATTTATAAGAAAACGCATGTTTTGTACTATATTGCAGAGATGGAGCGATGCCGAAACAGAAAGTGACACAGCTAGAAACCATCTGGGAAAGATGATGATGTACTGGTCCATTTTCCTCTATCAATACAGGATTGAGGCTTTTCAAATGTGGCGCTGGAGACGATTTCCTGGAGTGTCATGGAGAGAACATCAAAACGAATGATTCCATCCTGGAAGACATGCGGTCAAGAGGCAGTTAATGGGAATGTCGAAAAGCTGGTGAGTTGCCGCTGATTGTAATGGAAGGCACTATATAAGGTAAAAGATACAGGCGTGTGCGATGTGGACGTTCCTCACTGACTCGGGCCGGCCTGGCCAAAACAAACGTGGTTGCATCACCGTTCTCTGACGTCAGCGGGCCGCCAATAGAAGAAACGGCAGAACACCTTCTACTCGCCTGCCCAGCGTGGGGATGGGCTCGAGCTGACCTTTAGGGGCATACAGCAACCATGGCTGAAGCCCTCGGAAAACCGAAAGATGTCGTCAAGTACTTGCGGAGGGTGGGTCGGGTGGAGCCTCCACTCGATTCCGTCAATATCCCCGGAGCCCCGGGGCAAGACGTGGTGTGAGCAGAAGAAGAAGAAGAAGAAGGATAACATCATTGAATGGAGCAGAGGACACACATACCAACAGTGCAAGCAGATGGCACAAGATGGAAGAAAAAGGAGAGAAGTGTCTTACTCATGGTCATCTTTCGTCGCCGAACCTCGAAGGAGGACGGCATCAATAAATGAATGAAAAAAACAAACAAAATACGAGCATAATAAGATAAATTGGAGTGTGCTTATCGATATCGCATGCTTTAAATCAGGGAACCTTACTACTAATAATAATATAATTGTTGACAATGTAACAGTTCGCTAATAAACAAACGGAGAAGAGCAAGTTTAAATAACTCAATACTGATATCATCAGATCAGAATTATTAGTGTTCAAACATTTGAAAGAGAACAGGAAAAGTCGTCATCAGGAAAAACCAACATAGCCTTTTACATAAGACAACAAATAAGATGCAGTTTACATGGTCAGAAACACTTTTAGTGTGCGGCAAAGTTCATTAAAATAAGCTCAAGAGTACTTGAGGATCTCATTCCCCATTAACTCGTTAATAAAATCCGAGAATCTGTTGGGCTGAGACGATCTGGAAATCCGCTAGACATACGTAGTTACATTTTCATATGCTTAAATGCATTCTCGTCAAAATCTTCAATCACATTTTTGTTTTTAGGGGAAGAGAGGCACAAGCTGCAAGAAGCAAGGCATATTTGAAATATGGATATCAAGAACAGTACGGTGGTATCTGATCTCACTGGTTAATACGGTTCCGAATTTGACTGCAGTAGCATCTGACAGTTAGAACAGATTCTCGATGACTTGTAGAAAGTGGACAGTCAGCAACAGTGTCGTTATTTCTAAACTTGGGTACTTCTAATGTTATTCTAAGTTATTTGTAATGTGGTTTAAATACTGACAGCTGATTGGTTCCCTTAGTCAAACAAAGGCAACAGTCATTGAGTTCAATATATGTTGTCACAATTTTCTTTTAAAAAACGATGAGAACAAATTTTCAACTTCCCATTAATTAGCGGTATTTGTGCAAATTAGGCGATCTGATTTTGCGAAACTAAAAACAAGACACATCTAAACGGAGTTAGACCGTCTCCGATATCACAATTGTTTATTGCCATCAAGCTGATGAAACAGCTAAATTCATTAACTCTATTATGCCATAAAAAGCGCTCAATTCACTATCTGTCTGTCTGTCTCATTCCCGGTCGGGGGGCGGGTCAGCACCCTGATCCCCCTGAGGAACGTCAGCACTAGGTCCCCGTCCGCGAGGATGGGGCTGTCACCGAAAAGAAAAAGACTTAGGTTGGAGTGAGAGTGGCAGTGGATGAAGAGGTGGGAGAGGTCCTCCGGAGATAGGAGGCACAAAGGGCAGAGGGGGAGTTGGTTAAGCCGATCCGGTGCCGGTAGGCGGTAAGAAGTGGGGAGTGCCCAGTGCGGAGCTGGGCGAGGGCCACGCTGTCCGAGCGTGAGATGAGGTCGGGGGATGGGGGTGGGAAGGCCGTTGGGAAGACAAGCTCAATTCACTCGCTCAACTGGTTGGTATCGAAGGCATATTCCGTCTGAAAACCATTGATGTTCGCTAGGAAATTAGGTTAAATGAGACTTTGCGGTATGTACGATTCAATTAAATGAATAATAACGTTGTATTTGGAAACTGTTGCGATGAATATGAAAAAACTGAGTGACCAAACTGAGGAATTGTGAAAACGACGGTTTCAATAATTCAGAAGAAGCCCATATATTTTTGTTTGATGTTAAGGTAACCATAGCAAAATAGTGTTTATTTTATTCAGTTATTTTCAGGAAATATGCAAATAGGTCTTAGTGATAATTATTTCAAAATTGGGATTATATCAGTCACATCCGTGTCTAATTATTTATTCTATCTTTGGAGCATGGCAATGCAAACAGATGGCGATAATTGACGAGTGTGAAGCGAAATCTTTTCTTTAATCGTTTTATTCAGTGATGAGTTGCTATTATTAGCTTATTCTTTTTCTCTCCGCTGTATACGCGCAAAAAGGAACACACTCATATCGCATCTCTAAGTCTGCAAACTCATGTCGTCGCACTTAAAGAAAGTTTTCTTAACTGTATATTTTTATTAGAAAATGCTGGTGACACATTACAACGGAAAGAATAATAATAAAAAATATAAGTAATGCACAAAATCCAACCAAATACAGAACAGAGAGTACAACAAACCTCAATCAAATGCCAATGCGAAAAAGCTGACTAACTTCGCTAACTGTGTATACTAAGATAGTCACCGTCATACTGACTACAGTTTAAAGATTGATTTCAAAGAACCACTGGAGGAATACGTAGAGAAAAGAAAAGCTGCAAAATAGTCAAAGCGTGGGATATCTGTAGACTGTAGACATGCGATGAAATTCTGCAAAAGATAACACGATTTTTTTAAAAGATGACCACAGCCTTGAACTAGAACAACAAGATGCTCTTCTGGCAAGTCGATGTAGATTATAAAAGTATGCACTCGACCTGTCAAAGTCGTAAAAAACGCCGGACATACATCAGTAACCGTTACTAATACAACAAAATTTTGAAACATGACAGATTAGAGAAGCCGCGATCGAGAACCATCTGGCATTCTGATTCCGTCTAATTTATCTTTCCCCTCTCTTCATTACAAACATTGTGCAAACTTTTCGATCCCAAATAGCACAGAGATGTCCTCGCTAAACACTCGAGACTGTCTGTGTATAAGCGAGTGAAGTTCTTTCGCCCTCTTTGCATACAACTTGAGCTAGTCAATGTAGATAAGGCGAATAATCTTTTCTATATATTTTTTGTCAAATTCATATAGCTAGGCTTATTGTTTGTTCACTTATATTATGATGGCCCAAACAAACTCCCATTACATTCAACAGCTTGCTAAATTAGCATAGCTTGATTAGGAAACTATTCAATATAATCAGAGGCGTAAAAAGAAAATTAGATTTATTGATTAAAGTGAAGTGTCACTCCAAGAGAGCAGGATGCCCTCAATCATCTGCGCATCGGAACAATTTTCTACTCCAACAATTCAAGAGATACTTTACCCCCAATCACATACTCTCCACTTTCTCGACCCTCCTCCCACACGAGGAGGACAGCACAGTCAACCAAGTACAAGGAACAATATCCATCTACTTCGCGTTGGCCAGCACCAAACTAGGTTCTTCGCAGCAAATCAGATATTAGATGTTTAATGTATTAACAGTTGCTTGAAATGTATTCATACCATTCGAGCATTTTGCCTAGGTTAATAATAATAATAACATTATGATAACATAAGTTTATGTTCTTTTATATGACGATCTGATTAAAATTCACACATTAGCGACTGAGTAAAAAGTGTGGCATATTTATACATATACATTTACCGTTTTCTTGGGAAGTTGAAAATTTGTTCTCATCGTTTTTTAAAAGAAAATTGTGACATCATATATTGAAGCCTCCCACAGAAAATTTCATAAAATAAACGTTTGCGGCGAACGGTGGCAACATCATCGAAGAATGAAAATATACGTATACTGTTCGATTCGCAAATGTTCATTTAACGAGCATTGTTGTGAATTCTGTGTGTAAACTGGTATTCATTCTGTAAATTTTCACGTGCAATCTTAGCATGCTATTTTTTCTAAAAAATAATTATTGAAAAAGATTATCAATAGGGAAGAAACTTACAAGAAAACTCGGAAGACAAAAGTTGTAAATATTATTTTGTGTAACATCTGCAAATTTCTTAGTTTTAAGGTATACGCGGCGCGGGGAATTCTATTTGTAAGTTGTAGGTTACACCATGAAAACTTATAGTCTATTTCCGACGTGAGTGCACACTATTTTTTTCTTGGGTTAATTTTCTTTCTGTCAGCAATCTGCTGATATTGATTTTTTTTCTTCCGTCTATACAACCCTCAGCTACACTTGACGATTTCCCTATCGTCCATAGTTGCAGTGTGGAAAGCCCTCATCAGCATAGTACAGCGGCTGAAGAACGTCGAAATGAATGCCACGTGAAATTACCATCAATATAAAGAGCTATCAGTCATTTGGTCAGGCTATTTAGAGCACACTGATTTGGACAGAGAACTGATTCCAATTGAAGATTCGGTCGAAAGCGTTGGATAAAAGGGATAAAATATTCTTCCAAAAATAAAATATCATTGGCCGACTTTCGCTATAAAAAATGAATGACCAATTCCAGTGGAATCTGGTTGGGATTTCTTTATCCGCTTTGTTTATATAAGCACAGTCTCTGTCCAGCTTTTTTATAAAAATATTTTTTTAAAAACCATTTCGGTATGCGGTACATCGGTTACACGCGCACCTAAGTATTGAGTAAAAGAAAGAGTTGCGACATTAATTAAATCACCATGGTTACGGAATACAAAAAATGAAATAATGTTTTCAAAATAATAACAAACTTATATATATTTATAATAGTCATTCAATAATAAAAACATATTAAAATAATTTTTAACTACATACTTGAGCACAACTTATGCATTTGTAAACAACAATGCGTAAAAAACTATTGGTGTTAACATTTTTGTTTTAAAAATACATAGTTACATACACTCATTTAGCTACTTCAGACACTTTTTACAATAGGGGCAAACTTTGCCCAGCTTTCGGGTGTAATAACAGGCATGCCGATAGGAAGGACATTGCTACTGGTAAAGATTATGTTTCACAGCTTGCGTTCAGATTTTAATCGCTATACACTATTCATCAAACGGCGTATAACTCAGATTAAAAGCTTGTCAAGGAAAAGTTTTTGAATAGAGTACTACTCAGAGGACATATCCTAGGAAAGAATTACTTGGCTACAAATTTCACAGCACGAATGGGTCAAAACAGGGTTCGTACAGAACTTTTGTGAGGTCATTTATGACTGAATTTAAGTACATTTTAAAATTGACAAAATAATGTAAAAATCATAATGAAGCCCGATTTTTGTGACTATTTTAACAACTTTATTAAACACTAGCAGAGGGTACCCGCGTTGCAGGGCGCATGCCTAACCCTAACCCTGCCCTAGTCCGGTCCCCCATTTTCGGAGGTATCCTGCAACGATTGTTTTATGAAATTTTCTGTGGGAGGCTTCCTTCTGCCCGAAACGGCCATTTCACACTGTTTTTAGCCTCCTTGACCTCGACCCTGACCTCGGAGGTCGACCTCGCTCCCCCATGTTATCCATAGGGTTGAGGGGGTCACCCATGCAAAGTTTTGGGTCGCTGGCACCAACGGTCTGGCCGCTCACTCACTTCGGGGAGTGGGACAGACAGTCAGACACGCAGATTTTCCCTTATATATATATATATAGTTTTTCATTGTTTTTCTATTTTTATTCGCGTAAATCTTTTCAGAAATGTTTTTGAAATTAAAGGTTTCAATTCGATTTGGTTATTTTTCTCCTTCTTGGAATTATTACTATTTAATTCTGATGGTTTAGGCTTATTATAGATGCGTCGTCCTCGCATCAAAATAAAAGGGTATGTATGTCTGCATGTATGTACTGTATACGTACGTCGCGCTTGTGTTCTAAGTTGAATTTAGTTTGTCGATAGCAATGTTATCGCGAGTGTGTGACTAGGGGTCGCGGGATTGCCTTCAACCTATATTATATGCATTTCTTTAAAATTGATGTGGAAATATTAAACGCGTCCATTACAGCTCGGAATGTAACCAACGAAATATCACTTGCAATAAATGTTCAAATTGAATGCTGTCACCATTTCCCTGGAAGCATTACAGATCGCAGATCAATAACAGGTAGAATATGACGTAAAACATTTGGCAGTCTTTCAAAGTGTCTAAAAGAGCGCTGAAAACAGAAACTGTTTGTTCAATGACGGGCTTCGCTATGTGTGTGTGTGTTTCATTGGCGCGGGTTTAAGACATTCGTTCAGCGTTTGTTTGATGACGGGTAGTGCGGTGTGCGAGGTTTTCGCAATCGCGTTTAAGGGATGTTGACGCGCAGCTGTTTTTAAGGCGAGCAGTTTTTAACGATGTTTTAGAGGAAATGTTTACGTCATTTCATATATACTTGTTATTGATGTATGCGATCTGTAATGCTTCCAATGAAATGGTGACAGCATTAGATTACAACATTTACTGTAAGTAATATTTCTTTGGTTACATTGAATAACAGCATCTAAAAGCTAGCGAAAAATTTGAAGATAATTAATTGATGTAGAGTTCCCAGATTATATTTATTTAACACGGCGGAGAGAAGGTGATGCGGAAGTTACCCTAGAATGCCCGCCCCCCCGCCTTTTCCCTGGCCTTTCTCACTCGAGTTCACTGAGTGACCAATTTGTCGATAACCTTTACAACTGCTGCACATACGACGCAGTTTCACTTTGTGCGAAGAAATGAATGCTCCATGCAATGCACGACGAGAGTCTGCGAAGCCAGATGAGATGAGAGGGGGGTGGAAACGGAGGCTATAGGAGAGAACGATATATCAATTGATCCCTGGCCATCTCCCCTTTCCCCTCTCATCCCCTACGACTCCAAACAACAACCCTCTCGAAACTTGCCTTTGACATCCCTCTCGAGACGCACTGGACGTGTCAGAAAGTGTCAAGAGGCGGAAACACTTGTGTGAGAAGAGAGTTGTTGTGGACAGAACATCTCTCCGCCTCCCTTACCACCCCCCCCCCCTTCTGGTCCCTGGTGTACTGCAGACCAGCTGGGTAGCGCGGATGCCAGACAATTGATATAATTATTTGAGCAATGAACGAGCAGATAAGGGATATAACATGATAGTTTTTAATTTTTTTCATCATAGTTTGAGCACGATCTCGTGTAGACCTAAGCTAAAAAGTTTCCTCGACGAATACCCCATCCCCTCCGCAACGTTATAAAAACACATTTTCAAGTCAACAGAGTTAATTAGAAATTGTAAAACCATGAAATAGTATAATTTACTAAATACCATTTAAACTGACGAGGTTTTCATCAATTTAAAATTAAAACTGTTCGGACATTTATAATCATTAATAAAGAGAAAAGCTAAAAATGATACATGTTTCGAAACATTGACCTTTCTTCATCAGCAAAACTGGGAAAGAAAAAACAAAGTTAAATACAAAAGGACACATCTGTTGATCCGCCGGAGACTCACGAATCAGTAATATCGATTCGGCTTTCTTGGTCAGTCAACTGTCCGTAGGCGGAGCACGCGTCAAGCCATCTGCCGTAGGGGCGTGGTCGTGTAGACTCACTTCAGATGGAGGAGATCCATGAAGATACACAATGGAGCTCATGATAGAATGCAAAAAGTACGAGGAGGCAGAGATTAAGAAAAGATAAGCTATATGGAAACCGTGAGGGAAGCCCGGAAGCAGTAAGAAATTAAAGCATGGTCAGATGGATCGGTAAAAGGGGGAAGAAAAGGAGAGGCCGGTATCATGATGAAGACGGGAGACGAGATCAAAGAGGTGGCCATCGTAGCCGTTGATTGGAGCTACTCAATGAGAACGGAACTGAGATCAATGAACAGAACCTTAAACTAATTCAGATGGAGAAGAACTGGAGGATGACAATCAGTTCCACCGACTCCAAAGAGGCATAAAAAGCTGAAAGGAGGACCCCAAAATCATGCTGGTAAATACAATCTGGAGAAGGTTACATGCGGTAAAAGACAGTGGCAAAAGAGTGTGCTTCCAGTGAGTGTCGGCACATTGTAGCGCCGTAGATTACGAAAGAGTTGATCGCCTATAGCAGATGAAATAGGAAGAAAACACAGAGACCAGTGAAGGGGCTATAAAGCAGAAGAATAAGGAAGAGCGAGAGAGAAGAAGAAGGCAGAAGGCGTGAAGCTGATAAACACCAAACAGAGAGTAGGATAGAACCTTGACCAGACAGGAAGAGGAGATGCTGGCCCAGATAAGGATAGAGCACCGATACCCACCGATACCTACAGAAATAAGATCGGCAAAGCGGAGAGTGAAGCATGGCGCCGATGCCAAGAAAAAGGTACTCAAAACTGATGCCTGCTCTCTTGAAGGTTTTCGGGCTAAACCCGGACAAGGAAACATGGGGAAGAGATTGATTAAACGAATTTTCGACGGGCCTTTTTCAAGCGCAACAGGCAAAAGTTGACATCAAATGTACCGCGCTCAGGTTTAGAAAATTAATAACATCGATCTATAGTAGTGTACCACGTATAGATTGCATACATAGGGCAATAAAATATCAGGAAACAACCAAACTTTCAAGTAAATAATTTATTCTCACGAGTCGGTAGGAAAAAGCAGAGAGGAGA
>JAUYWV010102953.1:0-11074 GCA_032274565.1 Nematoplana nigrocapitula | reverse complement strand
GCTAGTATTTTATTTTGCGTGTGTGTGTTTCCGCTCTCTCACTTTTCGCAACCAAAAAAAAACATTCACAATTCATGACCAGAAGGCCCTAGAGCCATCTCCCACCCACTATTGATCGGCAGACAGGCGATCTCTGAAGCTGTGGAGTTCAAATTTCGGCAGGATTATCCATTCTATAATAAAATGACTTTACTTCTAGAGAACGCACACTGTGAGTCAAAGTAGTTAAAACTGTTGACCATTCACCATTCACAGAGATTTTTGTATCCTCTTTTTTCGTGCAGATTTGCATGAGCTTCAATCTTTTTAACATCTACATAGTGGGCGGGAGTAGACGCTGTTGACTCTATTTATATCATTTCCTCCATCTCATCCCTCGAGTTGATGATCAGGGCATTGTCGTCTGCGTGTTGGGCATTACTGACTCCGAAATTTCCAATGTTGACGCTCTTTCTTCTCACATGATGATACATTCTGTGTATATGTAATTGTGTGACGGTGTCGCATGTTCATCCAAGTCATCAAATCCCCCATTAGGAGGTGGAATCATTTGAAGGACAACCATGCTATTTTAGGACACTTTTTGTCCAGACACACAGACCAACAGAAACATCTACACATATATGTATGCTGTAGAACAACACAATCAAGCAGTAAACCAAAGTCTAGAAAACTATAGACCCAATGAAATTAATGGTAGATGTGCCGCGTGTCCCATAAATAATGATTTTTATATCAATCGTATATTCCTAATGGATGACGTTTTTTAAATCAGGGGTTGCGCGACATATTTGGCACTCATTGATATCATATAAAACCTATAGGAATATGCTCTATTTGACGGAAACTCAAGAAACGACATTATATGTAGCTATCTGACTAACAACACACTTTATAGAGTGAAATAACAACATAGGTACAGCAGTTGACTTTCTACCGTAATACGCATAAAAATCAACTACAAACTGCGCATTGCAAAGACAATATTGAACATTTTCCCACCATATTATAAATTAAAAACGAGAAATGTATTGTCCAAACAATAGCAGTGGCGGAATGTATATAGTATATCGTTCAATAGTTATTGCATTGCACATGACATTTTTATTATACTTGTCTTAATAAATTTAAAAATTGCGCGCAGTCTTTGTTCAATATATTCATACAATCTTATTTCCACTGAAAGAGGAAAACATTATTTAAAAGGTTTGCAGCAGCGGAATTTTTTATCTTTCATTTGTTTTTAAATCGGAGGCTCCTCAATTTGATTGATTTTCCATTAGTTTTTATTACGCGGGTTATTAATCGTGAACATCTGCAAAAATACATCGGATTTTGGAATAGAAAATACTCATTTTCAAGTTGTTGGTGTCTGTGTGTTTGTGCAAACTTTCAGAACTATTGATCCAATAGTTTTATAGGAGTAATGAAAACGAAAACACATACATTTTTAAATAAATACACACATAGATACATAGCAAACAATCAGACATTTTTCATCATCAGACTGGAATCAAAAAGATGTGGTGAAAGGATACAGCCTTGGCGAAAATGTATTTTAAAAGTTTTTATAAAGGTTGGTTACTTTTCTCCTCCTATCCTGCCACCCATGTGCCGAACAGACATGAGAACCATATTGTCAGCGACCACACGTGCAATCAGAGCATACATGAGAACCATATTGTCAGCGACCACACGTGCAATCAGAGCAGACATGAGAACCATATTGTCAGCGACCACACGTGCAATCAGAGCAGACCAAACTACACCCTGCATTCATTTACTGGCGCTTCATGGAAATAGTTTTTATATTTTTTTGTTTATTGTTATTCTAATTCGCCGATTGTCATAAGCCAATATTTGTTTTAAACCGACGAAAACTATTCACTACAGTTAAAAAGACAACTCTAATTTGAGATATAGGTTGGAAAATTCTTTGCAGAGCACAATGATGGTAACACGGTCCTTGAGGGTCTATCTGACAAGGACCTGGTATCACTAGTTCGTCTGGCAATTTCGTCTGATTACATCATACTGGATAAGAAATGTTATGCCAAACCAATGGATTGGCAATGAGGAACAACATAGCCCCGTGACTGGCTATCATCTACATGGATCATGTCGAACAGGATATCCTTCAACATTTCAATAATCGCTTATACTGGAAACGATATATCGAAGAAATGTTCTCACCTGGCCCCCTGATCTTACTTTTGAAGAAATACACAATTCTGCCAACAACGTCAATGAGTGTATCCAATTCAACCTGGAAGCCCCTGTTGACAACCACCTACCGTTCTTGGATACCATGGTACACCTAACTCCCACAGAGGGTTTCACAACCTGCCTGTACGTTAAGCTCTGTCACTGTGCGTCTATACTCCCTTGGAATTATTTTGGTCCAAAATCTACTAAAAGATCCATCGTTATTGGAGAACTCGTCCACCTCGGTACTAGCATCTGCATCACAACGTATTATCTATGAACGCTTCAATTCCCAAAGGTACGCAGGAAAATTTTTAAAACGAACAATTACTCAATGAAAGAAGAGAGACGAGGAGAGGCTACCCAAACCTAAACCGCTGGTCCGTCTTTCATTTCCATTCATGAATGAACCAGTAAAGGGTCGTTTCCTTCGACTAATCAATAACTTGGATTTATGAGACCAGGTTATGGTCTACTTCGATTGTGGCCCTCTTTAGCCAGTATACTACGCCCACCCCGGGATCGCATCGAATGCCCAGCTAATTCTAACACATGTTCCCAAAAGAGTCAAAGAAATGCCTGCAGCCTAAAAAACATATACGAAATTAAATGCACTATATGTGGCAATATTTACATTAGCGAATCACGCAGGCGCATACGATCGCGACTCAAAGGAGCAGATAGCTGCCACGGAAGACCCCCGAGTAAAGTAGGTGTAGACTTCCAGTGCACACTTTAGGCAAACCCGGCGCACTCGTTTGCCTGGAGTGTTTTGCACGAACATATAAAATCGATTCAACAACGTTAATATCTGGAAGCAATATACAGTACATGAACAAGGCACAATCACCGCTCATGAATGGATGTACGGGAGTATCGCTCGCAATGAACTGATATGATTGCTAGTGCGTCTATAGTGCACAGTAATTTTTTCACTCTTGTAATTTACTCTCTTGACAATGGTACTCTGCACTGAGTTAATTTTAAATTAAACTCTAGTATCCGAGTAATACCATTCTTTTTATACATTGTATTTATCTATTCTGATTAACCGGATGCGCGGCCATCTTCTCTTTCTTTTCGCATACATATCATTTTTTAAAGTCGGTGTAAATGGCCTCTAGATTTCCAGTTGCGAACAGACGAACCGTTGTCTATTACTTACTTTCTTTCTGCGCAGGGAGGTCACAGGAGCAACCATCCACGCCATGATAAAGCGGCCGCACGAGGGTAGTTCTTTATCTTTGAGGCAGTCATATACGACATAAACTCGAAAGCTCTATAGAGTGCATTTTAAGGGTTCAAACCCGCTCGTTGCGACAATCACAGAATTGATCGCCGACATTTAAATGCAAGGTATACAGTAAGTATGCTCTATGCTGTATAGCATTTCACATAACTTCCAGATACTGTAATCTACCATAACAACACAATTACTGTACACAATTGCTTAAGCAAATAAACTGCTTACGCACATCAATGTCATAAACATGGAAACCATAGAATGTACGTCTAGATCAAGTTTAGATATATATACTGTATGTCGAACGAAAGGACACAAACCATACATATTTCTATGAGAGACGATCTTGACGTTTGTGGCCATCATGAGTTTGCCAGCGTCAGAGAAAGATACCATTAAATCGTAGCCTCTCCTTTTTATTCTCAGTGAAGCTTGTCTCAGGCTAGCAAATTTGGCTTACCAAATTTTAAATACGATACTCACATCTCTATATACCATTGAAGCATCCTTTCATGTTTTATAAGATGGTATCTCAGTGTATACAGCATGTATTTACATATGTTTGACCCGTATATGTTGCGAAAATAAATTTTCACGGGAATTGAGATTGGTTTGAGTCTAAATTTGATATCAACATAATCAAGGTAGGCAGGCAGGCGTTGAAGTATCTTCTACAGGAAGATTTGTCCGTCGCTCTCTCGGGAGGAAGACAATCAGCGCACGACGTTGTTTTTTTACTGGATTTATTTTTGATTTCTTACTAGCCGTGCTATAATAAATTGCGAAAATTTCGAAACCTACCAGTTTGCTTTCGGAGGGCAGAAACGAGTTTGTTCACCGTACCTGTTATAAAAGAATAAATAATGAATAAGTAATTGTCAATTAAATATAATGGTATGTCTAGCAGTTAAAATGTGTACATCATATATATGGGGTTATTTAAATTTATTTGTGTACGACAAAGTTTCTTTAGACCTCATTTAAAATATCTTCACTGGCTGCTCGGTAATAAAAACAAACTACATTTTACCCAAATAACGTTAACTTCGACATATCATCATTTCCTAAAATGATGAAAACAATGTATATTATTTTAATGTTATTTCCTTCGTGCTGATGTGGCCCTGATGAGTCTTTGCCATTCGATCCGGTTCTTCGCTCTTTGGAGGTCTTCCGCGCATAGCTGAAAAACCGCAATCCACCTCCTCTTCGGTCGACCACGTCCCCTCGTGCCTGGCATCAAGATAACGGCTGACTCAAATTGAGAAGGGTGCCGAACTACATGTCCAATAATATGCATCTTCCTTACAGCGATAGAGGTTCGTAAGGTCACTTCGAAGGTGTCGCCTCAAATAACACAGAGAACGCGTCTGTTGGTTCACATTTTTGTCCAGGGAAGATGGGAAATACGCCGATAGGCCCATAACTGGAAAGAGTCAATCCGCTTTTGGTAGGCTTTGTTGATAGGCCATGATCCGGCACCATAGCTGGAAATTGCAATGGCGGTAGCATAAAGATGTCTCAACTTCGTTTCGGTTTTTGATCCTGCTTTTGGCCATCGATTTGGTAATATTCGATCCATGGCAAGTCTCCTTCTTATCTCTTCACCCGATTCACAACTTACAGTACCTTGATTCTGGACCCCAGATAGTCCAAGCTGCCAATCTCCTCAATATCTTCTCATTCAACTTTGACGCGTTCCTGTTTTGCCGATGATCCTCCACCACCATCACCTTGGTCCATTTAGTTTCAGTTTCACTCCCCGTCGTTTGCTTGCTCTTTTAAATTTTTATAATACTTAATATTTGCCACAAGACTGAAAGCCAACTTATTTCAAATATCATTTATTGTCAACATAATAGCGTTATTTATAGAATTACAACTGTTCTAAGAATTTACACTTCAGCGGGGTTTTTTAAAGGAGCGGATAGATTGTTAAAAATTGTTGTATACATATTTGTTATCGATATTTTATGATTACGCCATTTTAGTCCACACTTAGTCTGGATTGAAATCAAACACTCATCATCCAAGTGACGTTTAGTTACTGATATTGATATGATTGATAAGATATCTTTTTCTGTTCTCCATTAGAGCATTCATCGCCGAGACGCAATGAAAAAGAAGTTGAAAACTTTCTATTTTTTGCGACTCTCCGCAACAAACTCAATAGCAGTTGGTTGCAGAAGTAATGGGTGGTATACACTAGACTTCAGAGTACATAATTAATATGTATTGTAGACTTCACAATACACCAGCGTCGCCTCAATTGTATGTAGTCTAAACCGTAGCTAGAGTACAAGATTTACTGAAG
This sequence comes from Nematoplana nigrocapitula, assembly GCA_032274565.1. NCBI lineage: Eukaryota > Metazoa > Platyhelminthes > Proseriata > Nematoplanidae > Nematoplana > Nematoplana nigrocapitula. The sequence continues at coordinate 5,312 of JAUYWV010102953.1, read as the reverse complement.
CAAAATCCTAGGGAGCATAGTGAATGTGTGATCATTGCGACACAGCATGGCGATTGAGAGCGGGCTGTGCTATGCAAATCACGCTCCTTTTGTGTTTTCTTTGCATTTTACGAGACACGTACGTCGATTTCCTCATTGGTACAGTAGCTATGGCCTATGTTATCAAACCTGATTTATATCACTTATGTCAGTAAACTCTACTGGCTGGTCCTTTGTATGCTATGAGTTATATTGTATGTATATGTAGGATCTCTGGGTGGTTGAATCGATAGTTTTCTGGTGTAAGCTTACTAATCGTTCATTTCTCAACAAAACGATTATCTTAATATTCTGTGAAAAGAATGGCGTCTTTTAAAGATTCAACATTGTTTCTGGAAGTATAGAAAACTAGCCAGAATTATACAATATCAGAAAGAAGTAATGCCACATCTTAATATGACAACGTTTTGTATAGATTTCCTTTTCTACAGGTCTTTGCGTCGTGTCGCGTCGCATCGCGTCCATCTTAGTTTTGGTATTCCTCCTCCTCCTCTCGTTCGTTCAATTGCATTTGTCATTATATTTCTTACTTCTTTCTTCTATGTCTCCATTGGGTTTACAATTTAAATTTTTAATACAATTTAATAAGAATAAATAAAGTTTAAATTGAAATTGATAATATACAGTCGGACAAAAACCCGCATAATAAAAATCGATTGGAATAAAGCCGAAGTACTTAGTAGTATCTTTTTTACTACATGTGGAGGTTGTGGAAATATGTAATACACTCGGAAACGCCTGGATAAGATTTTCACCACTTTACTACTTATAAGTAAACAAGATGGGGAAATCAATGGAACCTTTCGATTTTTCATGCTCGATAACATAAGAATTGGAATAAAGCCTAAGTACTTAGTAGTCTATTTTTGGATTTTTGCACTACATATGAAAAGTTGGAACACGTTATCGGGCAAATATTGCCGAAAGTTCGCGCATGTTATCGGTAACCACTCGGCAGACTATATTCCGTGCGCTGGAGTGGCATACCCCATTTCATAGATTTGATAGCAAACGTTTTCCTCTGGACGGAGGGTGGTGGCGAGTCATCATTAAAGTTCAAGGAAACCGGTTTGAGTTGGGTTGGGGGTAAGCAAACTCTTACTACTCTTATCATCCAACCGCTGGCCATCGCTCGCGATCAATCGGGTGTGTCTCATGCCTAAGGCTAAATTGTTTAATTTAATAACTTCCAAATTTGAATTAATTATTGATTATTTACAAAGTCACGATATATATATTGAATTTCGCTATGTCGTTTTTTGTCGACGGTATATTTCTACATGGTTAACGTTTGTCAAATATATACAGGTTTATTCAATGTTTTTCACTCAGACCTCATTTAAATATGTTGATTGTCCGCTCGACAGTTGCGTTGATGGTAATAGAATGAACTATATTTTAACCAAATTTCTCAACGTCGTTGACCCACTTATTATAGGTGTATCATGATAGGGAATTACACGTTACACCTCTATTATTTGAATCAAACATGAAAAATAGTTTACATGTATAAAATACTCTAATAAATTCATTAACTGTAATACTTTTCTAATGGCACTATTTGATATTATTCAAAAGCTAGAAACATGCTCTATTGGACGAAAACTCGAAAAAGGACATTGCATGTAGTTATCTAGCTAAAAGCACTTTATAGAGTGAAAACCGCGACATAAGAACACCAGTTGACTTTGTAACCAAATACGCAGAAAATGAAACTACAAATTGCTCACGCACAAAGGCAATATGGAATATTTTTCCTTCATATTACAAGTAAATAAAGAGGAATGTATTATCTAAAGAATAGCAGTTGCGGAATGCTCTTTTTTAGAAACGATTAAAAAATCTTTAGTTTTGTATCACACATGACATTTCTCTGACATTTCTCTTGGTAAAGTTAAACTTTTTGCTGGCGCAGCGCTTGTTTAATAGATCCCCGTTTAATATCCACTGAAAGAGGATTAAGTCTATCTAAACAATAGCACTGTTTATTTGTTTTATCCGTCATTCATTTCATGACTTGGTGTTTTACAGCCAAAATTTGAAGTCAAGACACATCACTTCGCTGAGTGTAATTTTCCTCGATATGAATTGCAAGTAGATTGCCAGCGATCGACTTTGACAACAATGGATCTACGTATACATTTGTGTACTGCTTCACTTTTGACAGTCCTAAATCGACAGTCGTGTAGCAAAAGATATATTATAGTTTGACTTTTGTAAACTACAGTAGGATTACCCGTATAGTGTGTGGCTTTAGCGAGCGCGATTTGTTAATGGAATTGACAAATCGATCATAAGAAAGTCTGACCCCAAAAATTGACAGATAACAGCGTGCATAAATGAATTTTTGTTTATCTGTAGCATATTGATTTGCCATGCAGCGCATAGAGTATCCTTACATGCATCAAAGTTTTACGTACGCGCTACCATTGATTAACGTACCAAAACTGACAAATATCAAACCAACAAACTTTTAAAAAAATACTGAAGAGAAACAATTTTCAGATTCAATTTCGTTATTCAGACTCCTAATTTGTACTATATTTATTTAGCTTTGTAGCTAGCAGCTACTATAGAATTGAAATTCAGTATTCTATGAGAATTCAAATTCCTACGAATACTGGAAATCATCTATTAGCATAGTTTTTGGGTATTTTCTGCTGTGGGCCTCTCAATTATAAATTTTGCATCTCGTGGCTATTTTTCCCATGTTACCCATTGGCGTAGCAAATTTTCAGTCATCAAGCATCCAAATCCGTTAAGAGAGTTGGGAGATAAATACCGGTCAGACATACATACATACATACATTTCTCTAATTATTTTTTATGAACTGTGCTTTATACATCAGACTGGGATAAAAAATCATAAAATTTTATACACCCGGTACATCTACAGTACATATAATTTTTTACCTATGCTATGAAGATGATCTGTGTTCCTTCCTTTCCAGAATTTGTTTGCTACTCGATATTGAGTTTATCTGTTGATATGTGGAGATGTTTCTGTTGGTCTGTATGTCTGGACAAAAAGTGTCTTAAATGTTTGTTATGTAGCCATCTCCAAGGACGCCGGAAAGAGGATGAAATGAAGAACCTTAGAGTATTTCTGTCCGTACTCCACGGACTGTCTGGCAGCAACTCTCTCGTCATACTTAGTACTCAGGTTCTATGCACTCCTGTTTATCGCTATCAGCAATTCAATGAGCATTGGAATGACCACACATATTATATTGTTCGCAAGATCTTCACAAATCGTACGAATATCGGAACAGAATGCACTCAGACGTGGTTTGCGCGTACCGAATTGAACTTTGACAAGGCATTCGCCACTTACTGCCCTGCAATTATAGTATAGACAAGACTACTTTCCATAGATAACGGTTTTTATTTCAACATGCTATACAGCACATCAACATCAATTTCAAAAGTCTATATTGACATTATTCTATTTGGTCATCGAATTGCTGTGGTACCGAAAGTTGACGTTAATTTACCAGAAAGAGCGGCAGAGTGCATGGAGGAGACCTCTACCGCGGCTGTTTGAATCAGTTGAAGGAAATTCCTATCGTAGGTTTGTCAATATATGAAGTCTATTAGGTGAAATGGTTGATTAAAAATTAGGTGGTATGGTTGTTGCGGCTACGTATCAGATTCTGGCAAGGCAGTCCGATTTAAACCAAATTGTCTCTTGGCTGCCACCCAACTACACAGGGATCAGACTCTGCCCAACCATATATCAGTATGTATCTGCGCTACAACACCTGGCCATGTGTAGTTCGATTCGGTAGGCCCTTCGCACCATCTCAGAGATAATAGCCCTGGGATCGCCTGTGCGTCGAGGCACGAGCGGCGGCCTACCATAGATCCCGCAAAGTGAGAAGTGGTCAAATGAGAGCCAGACTCTGCAGGAAATAACGACCACTTCTCTTTGATGTATAAAATACTAGATGACGTTATAAAATGTCATACTGTAATAAGAACAACGCAAAGGACGGTCAAGGGGCACATACACACATAATTTAATATTGCCTATTTGGTTATTAAGAGATACATTTATTTGGCATCATTGAACAGCAAAGGCTGCACTAGTGCTGTTGCGTTGTTGTTGTCGTCGTCGTATCGGCTATATTCCTCTTTCGAGCCATGTAGGCCGTACTCTCCTGAGGAAGTTGACCAGCCGGACCTCGTCAACCATGTCGCTCATGTTAAGGTTTCTCTTTCTTCTTTCACATTCCCATCTCACACACTCCCAAATATGATCTTTCCCTTATTCCGCAATCCTCGCATTTCCCCTCTTTGGTCTTTCCAATCCTTTTGAGGTAGTAGTTTGTCTTCATGCAGTGACCCGTTTTCATCTGTGCCATAACCACTCGTTCTCTCCTACTCGCATTCTCATCTCTGTTGAATCTGTTCTTATATACCTTTTCAAACCTTTCATCTTTAACCACTTCCCTTCTCATTTCTTTCTTTATTTTGCTCTTTGCGATTTCGAAACTGATCTCAACCTCATCTTGCTCTCTTTTTCTTGCTTCATTTGCTTGTTCATCTGTTTTTTCATTACTCTCCACTCCAATGTGCCCCGGTACCCAGCATATCTCCACGCTCCTTTCCTTTCCTACCTTCACTGCCTTTCTCTTCACTTCTTCCAGTGTCTTATCATTCGTCACCTTGTCTGTCCTCTTGTTGTGTGGCTCCCTCCACAGCGGCCGCATCTGCCCACTCGTTGCCGATCAGGCCACAGTGGTTAGGCACCCACGTCATGGTTAGGCTTCTGCCCTCCTCAATCAGTGCCGCCAACGCCCACTGGACCTCCGCCACCTGTCTGTTCCTTGTTTTGTACTTGTACGACGCCACCGCCTCCAGGCTTGATTCGCTGTCCGTGATCAGCCGCGCAATCATCTACCTGTCTCGATTTCGCTCCAGCCAGTCCAACGCGATCCTGATGGCCACCATTTCCGCCTGGAACGTGGAGCAATAATGACCCGTCGGGGTCGCTATCTGCATCACCCGCGTTGGCTGGCAAGCATCGCCTGTTGTCACTACCAAGCCCGCACCACCACTCGTCCTTCCTTCCTTTGTCGACCCGTCCGTGTAGATCTGCACGTCGAAAGGTCCCCCGCTTTCCAGCCGCATCAGTGCCTCCTTCAGGTTTGCTTCACTGTCAGCAGTCCGTCCATCTCCAACCTCTACTACCAACTGGCACCTCTCCAACCACGGCGGCATCAGCGCCGGGAAACCCCTCCTCACCACCCCTGGACACACTCTTTCCAGCA
>JAUYWV010102942.1:0-13286 GCA_032274565.1 Nematoplana nigrocapitula | reverse complement strand
GGAGAGATTTGTCTCCTGGAGACACGCCACGTCTATCCCCTCGGCCTCCAAAAAGTGCAGCAATTCGGTCTTTTTGCATCGGTTCCTCCCCTCTGTGCTCGCTTTTGTCTTTCCTTATTTTCACATCACTTCTCCTATTTTCAACTTAATCTCTTTTCTTTTAATCTCCTGCTCTCCATCATTCCCCCCTTTTCTTCTTCTTCCTGTACACACCACGCCTTCTGCCTCCATCTTCGGAGATGTGGTCCGACCCACCCTCCTAAAAATGCCGCTCTCTTCCTTGAATACTCGAGCGCTGTTCAGACGTCGACCGTGTGTCCCCATAACCGGGCTCTTGCGTTGCTCCTACAAGGGCACAGGCACAGTAGGTGTTCCACCGTCTCCTCTTCTCCACGCGTCATGCAGAACGGGTCCTCGGCTTTCCCTGCTCGACAGAGTCATTTTCTAGTCAACAATGAGCGGTTGCACATTAACGATCAGATGTTGCATTCTTCCTTCCTTGTTAGCCCTGTGGTGTTCAAGGTCTTTCCACCGCCAATGTTCACAAACCACTCCTTGCACTTGCCGTCTCTCCTGTTCTTCGTTATCTTCTCTGCATTTCTGTTCTTCGTATGGTGGTCTTCACAACACTCATGTTGATGCCCACTTCCTGTTGGTCAAGATTCGTTGCCTCGCCTGCTCTCTTGTCCGCTCGTTCGATACCACTGATGCCGCAGTGGCTAGAGATACACATGATATGGATACTGTGGTCTTTAACCTACTCAAGCAGGGTCGGTCATGTGTTGTTCGCCGTCTCGTCCACTTGTGTGTCTGGTCCTTCCCTCAAGGCCATGATGGATGAGAGGGAGTCCGTGTGGATCCCTTTAATCCCCCCTGATCTTCTGTCCTTCCTTCTCTTTACACCCTTCACCTATCTTACTCCCACAGCTCTCTCGCCTCTGTCTCTCCTCCACTCTCTTTTATTCTCGCTATTCCATCTCTTTCGCTCTCCTACTCCCTGCTCCGTTTCCCTTTCCTGCCACTTCACTCCACCTTCCTCCCTAGCTCACCCTCGATTTCTCTAGCCCAAGTCATATTCTCATCCAGTCGACTCTGTCAGCAAACAAAATGGTCAATATATTGGATATTTCCCTTGGAGTCCCTAGAAACTTCTCGGTGAGTCTCTGTCTACGCCATCAATGACTCGTTAGTCGGAAATTCTCGGGCTGTCCTCGCATTATATAGCCCTACAGAATGCCTCGGGCAACATGTGGTAATTACAGTATATAGCCTTACATACTAGTGGAATGGTACTGCCAAATTCAAACATTCTAAAATAAAGTACATTGTAGGTGTTTTAAGTTGAGCGTTGCCGTCTATGGCTCATTGATCACAATTCTATACAACAATCACCTGTCACTTTCTAAGCTGATCCATAACCAAGACGTCATCTGCAACTTTTTCAAAGAAAGGCAGGAAATTTCAGAGGGAGTTGTAAATGTTGGTCAAAAGTAACTTTCTCACCGGGGAACGAGAGTCCTTGAACAGACGGATGATAAGGCGTGACTTCTGAAAGTCTATCCGTGCAAGCGCCGTCCTTAAATGATTGGGAAACAGTAATAATAGAAAAAAAGGCTAGATAAGTAATTAAAAATAAAATCAGATTGTACATGAAAACGAAGTAAATAAATGTTTTAATGGCAAAATAGCGAAAGCTATATATAGTGTTACATACGATCTGTTCGAGTGGATAATGGATGATACCTTGGCCCTCAAAATAGCAGAGACAATACGTTCATCGCTAACGCAGTGCAGTAAAACCATGCACCATCGATACCATGAGAGAGGAATGCTGAGTTTGTCTGCAGCCATCGCATAAATATGTCGTGTGCTCGTGTCCAGAATGAAGACGCAGACAGTGACCCCTCTCTAAGTCATATAAGATTATTAGAAAAGTCGGGAACAATTATTCCATCTGTCAGATGGTCCAGATATCCTTGGAGGAAACCTGTCCTCTTGTGTCCGCCAGGGCGCGCACGACCCTGTATCAAACAATTAATGGCGCTGGCTTCATTTATCATTTTGCTACAGTCTAAATAATGGAATACGTATGTATTATTTTGCTCAACACACTAAATTTCAAGTCCATTTTCAAAACGTTTCGCTTCTGTAAACAAAAACACCTGGCCATAATAAATGTAAGCAGGTAAAATACCACTTAAAGCTTTACAGCGATGTTAAAGAATAATACTGCTTTTATAACCTATGGCCATGACAGTTGTTAACTGTCGGAGTTCAGTAGTATCAGAGGACAGGTGTGCTGGGCTGGACTGTTGTGGCTTATTTATAGCAGCCCATACCTGGCTCCATACAGCAGATAGCACAGAGTGAATATTCTCTCAATGATAACAATGGCAGCTGAACCGAGAAGCGTTGGAAGATCATGATTTCACAAAAAAATATTTTGACAGATGGATGTACAGTACAGTATTTCGGAGAACCTTCAGTCTCCATATCGTCTAGTCGTAGTACAATTTGTTTACACTTCTAGTTACTGTCTATTTATTGTCCTCTGGCGATCGATATTTCAAAACGATGCTGCTTCCACTGAGAAAACGGTAAGCAAATCCTCTCCAATTCCTCCTACACAAGAAAGCACTCATTTTTCAACATCTCGCCTCACGTCTGCCCACACCCACATCCACGTATTTTTAGGATGCCTGCTTGGCAATCTAAATATCTGTTTTAGGTCCGATCTGGCATTGCTTTTCTATACTGTTGCGAGTTTGTGCGTGTGTGGCTGACCAATGCTTGCACTGGTAACAATAATAATATCACGGTTCGGATTATGCGCTGCGCTGTTTAGAAAATGACCAAATTTCATCCCCGCGAATTTCCTGACACCGCCAGAGAAAGCACCATGAAACAAGTAATAATATGGAAAACAGAGTTTATCTATTGTCGGTGATACAGTCCGGTGAATGTTTCACCATTTAAAATTACAAACAAGTAATTTATAAAAGTACCAGTTCATCACAACTGCAACTATGGGTATAGAGCACTTGAAATTTTAAAGTAATTGACGTCCAAGATGTGGCTCAGTTTCTCAGACAATAAATTTATCTCTGCGTAATTCGGTGAGAACCACCATAGACCATTTGGGGTTTAAATTAAGCCCGGCAAAAATAACAACAGCGCATAGCCTTGGTTATTCAACGAAACAAAATTATGTATTCTTCGATAAGCAACCATAGGCAATATTGAATGATGCTAGCCAGGTGCTCTTTGGCAGTCCTTGGCGCTATTCCAGTAACATTCGGATATATATGCTATACGGCCATGGAGAGTATTTTAAACATCTTTGAAATTGTGATATGAAAAATACCCGAAGGGACTAACTCGCCTCATTTCATCTTATATGGGAGTGTTCTGTAATTTCTAATCGTCCGAATAAACAACGCTATACAAGACACCTTGGCATACAGTATACTGTATGTGATGTTCAGCAAGAAGGGGATTCTTCTAATTGCAACGTCTAGTCTGCTGCCCGGGCACAGCTCTTCCTATCTATGACTATTTGCGCCATTCTCCTGATGTCTCCGTTGTTGACCATCTATCTATCTGAGTACCAGCTGCAGGGCTTCCGTTTCTCTGACGGAATAAAATCGATGTTGTTCCAACATATATGGGAGTCAAGAAGGTCCGAAGAAGGACAGTTTAAAGAATCTATAGAGAGTTGAAAATGTCTAAACATTGTCGCCCCTGCAAGCCTCACACAAGTAGGAAATAATTAGAATGCGAATCACCAAAACATGAAGTAAAACTTCCATACGCGCTGTCAACCTACCATGTGAAGTGACCAATTTCTTTCCCAGTCGCCTTCTCCTTCAGGTACACCCCTGTGTTGTTGAAACCAAGTTGATGCAGGGCACCCGTGTGATCCTACAACACACAGTGAGACGTCTACAAAATATACTTGAATAAACATGAAAAAACTGGAAGCACCGCTAATCAAAATCAAACAAGTACGGATTTGGATAGCAGGGTCGTTGTTTGATATAAATATGGAACTGAAATTACGACTACTATATTTTTCACGAATCATTTTACAATTCATTTTGTAATTCAAACTTTAAATATTTTTGCAAAAACTACACGTGCTCAATCAAGTCAATCAACCAGAGTCACAGTGTAGACCGCAGTCATAGCGTCCTTCTTTCTATGTGGCTCTAGACACCAGATAAACTCGAGTGGTCACAATCCGGTTATTCTTCCCAGCGAACCCAGTCATTGGAGATATCGCGCCCACTTTCCACATCTGCCGGGTTATGATAATCTGCGTCAGCTTTTGACGCGTAAGCGCATAATGTATAGAAGGTTTTCATTGTTAACATTAATCGCGGGAAAGTACATCATCATCAGTTCTCGGTTATCAAATCCAAACGGACATATAGATGGAACTGGTATCTGAATACTGATTAATTAACAAAACTCACACAAGAAGATTTAGCATAATGGAAACAAGAATGTCTGGCGTCTGAGTCTTCAATTTTCTATATATATTTCAGATGATAAAGTCCTTGTTGACCTTAGTGTGAGACTAATGCAGTACCTCGACTGGACTGAAGTTAAAAATGTGCAGCCGTCTGCTGGCGGGTTCATCTATATGGATGCGATACACACACCACACCAGGCTCATTACACAGATGTCATCTGTCTAAAATACGAATGGTGGTTTAATGGTTGCCGCCTCTGTTTATCCGTAAAGAATCAATACCAGAAAGCTGATCAAACCACCAATTAAGACGCTGACTGGGAAATATGCACAAGCGTGGCTGGCATATACTGTAAATACTGGATGACGAAGAACAATAACACTGTGACAAAACTGCACAAGCATGCAGCAGCCAAGAATAGAGCACTTGTGCGTGCAAGTTGTGAGGGTGTTGCGTTACAAATAAACTACAAAGTTAATTATCGCAGACAGCGGTCAGCCAGCTCTCTAGCTACATTACGATCAAAGGTCACTTCACCACAGACTATACCTATATACTTACTCTGACATCTCTCCATGTTTGACCGTAGACAGGGTGATTGAACACGTTGTCCAGAAAGTTCAATTTTGAATCCTCAGATGCAAGGAGCACATCGCTGCATGTTTTAAAACAAAAAACAGATAACATTCATTGAGAAATGTGTACACAACTCAGCGATAAATGTTTCAAACAACTTGGTCCAGAAAAACAAATACCAGATTAAAACATCTTCAGTGTTTTCCCTAAACATTCACGTAATTAATTATATATTTCACAGTTTTCTTATATGTTATTTTAAATTTGATTATTGAGATACACTAGATTTTCTTTTTAACGACCACTGGCCATATGTCCCTGCGGCGGCGTTCCATACCCGTCCGCTCGTCGTACTACTGATCCTATCAAACTACTCACGAAGCAATGGATCATGACCACATTTTGAGGAAAACAATTCCTCCCACTCAGCGAATTGATCGTTTCCCTCAATCCCGTCCGTGCAGAACTAAGTAGTAAAAGTTCAGCAAACATTTTGGCAGGTGAAGAAATTAATTATTGTTTTCCCATGCTCAGGCAAAAGATGGTGATCTAAGTAGTAGTATGATTGGTTATGTTATTTCTATCCAAAATTTCGTGAAAAATATAAAAATGTGTATTTCTACTGCTTTTCTAAAGTTAGGCAAAATGATGAATTGTGTATTTTCAATGAGATATTATGTACGTATGTTATTTCAATTGAATAATCATTAAAAGAACATTATTTCATCAAAACATTTTATTTCAATTTAAAAAGTCGCAATTATTGATGAAAAGAACGGTAATAGTGAACAATTTTTAAAAAGTCGGTACAAATGATGTTTCTTCAAAACTGGAAATTGCAATTGTTAGATGGACTATGTAAATAGATAATTTTTTACTCTTTTCTTTGATCTTCCTTATTTGATCTCTTTTTGGTATCGAAGATTATTCTTCTTTCGTTTGCATAAACAACCTCCTTAACATCCAAATCCTTGGAGATTCTCCGCGAAGATTTAGATTCTTCCGATGCCTCTGAGGTAGTTGCCAAACTGAGACATGAGCTCTCTGTTTTACGCTGGCTGTCACTTTTTCGCTTGGAACTAACCTCTGGTTGAACACTACTGTAGTTTCATTTAGATGCGATGAAGAGGGGGCGGCTGCGGAACTCAGGCACTCACTGGTTGCTTTAAGGTGACTGTCGCTTGTCCTAATATAACGCTGGACCGACGAAGCAGATTTATGACCTGTAACGGCGGCAATGGCTTCATTAGACACTCCTTTCTCATGCATACATTTATACCTGTTATTCGAACACAGTGATTAACATAGGATTTTACTCAGCTGCAATTTACTGCTCCCTTTTTTAAGCAAATTACCGAGAGAATCTTTACCCATGACACAAATTGTTGAGAACTTTCCCGTCTTCATAATCAAAGGGAGGGGTGAGTTTTCTTTTGTCACCTTGGGCAAAGTTTGCAAGTATTTCTTTAGTAACTGAACTGGGCAACGAACGTTTGTTGAAGGGCAGCTGTACATTCTTGCCTGCTTTAAGTCAGTGAATTCCTAAGCTGACAATGAAGCCCGAACGTTTTTGTGCAGCATATTTTCACTAATAAAGCAATATTCATTTACGTCACTGTCAGTAGCAAACGAAAATGTGTTGCGCGTTAAAGATCTCAGATTTTCACGTCTCCTTAACTGAAAATACCAAAGAATGTTAAAAAATGTTCTCTTCCTGTAAAACACCCAGTTGTTTGACAGAATTTCTGCTAAAATGATCGAAAATGGTTTCCATGTAGAATGTCAACTTTCCGATTAACAACATGAGATGTTATGAAAGGCTAACGCCGCCAGTTTTAAACATTCTTGCTATCGATTTCACATAAATAATGCTATATTGTTTTCGGGCCAAATCTAATTTAGAGTTAAGTAGTTAATATTATCCAAATTTCGCTTGCTTAATAATATACAGTGTAGATAGAAAAAGTAGAAAAATAATCACTTATTGATGAAACATGTAAAATCAAGAAAGCGTTCACCCACCAAAAGGTTTTTGCTGCACAAACTATTTTCAGGGGGGTGGGTGGGGGCAGTGAACTAGAGTTAAGTCAAGACTTACTACAGACCATATCGCTTTAAAAACTCATTTGTTCCATAAAAACATTTATCGTCAAACAATAATCGCATGATTGTTTTCCAGTTTTCTTGTTCCATATTTTTCATTGTTTGTCATAATCATAAGGATGTCTCTCGTGCTACGAGTGTATTCTTAGTATTGTTTTAACACTTTCTTGATTCCCATGTTTCATCAATAAGCGATTCTCTTTCCACCTTTTCTTATAGTGTTTAATTTTGTAGCCTGCCACGCAGTTATACTAATTGCTAAACGAGTGACTCATTTAAGATTATATAGTATACATAATTCTCAGATTGACCTTTTCAAGCCTAGAGAACTTAAACCGAAACTACAAAACATCAGTAATGCAAATAAAAATGACAAAGGTATAGAGATTCTAAAAAATGCCATAGTATAAAGCACGACAACGGAGGAGTCATAAAGCATTATAGTCGCGCAATGAATGATTAAGGGATGACAATATCGATATAGCTCCGGGCGTCCATAGGTTTTCTTCAAATATGTATCTCCGGAGCTTTCGACACACTATTCTAAAATACTTATTGTAGGATTAGAGAAAGAGTCTCCTTTCATGACAAGATCCAACCGGTTCTTATCGCCTTTTCTTAACATTTCTACTGGTAAAAAATAGCCAATGTCTTTTACTTACACAAAAGCCTTGCTTTCTTGGCTTGGCGAAGCTTCTGGAAGATGAATCAATCATATCAATAAATAGTTTATTAGAGGTGCAATTATGAGATACGTTTTTAGCATTTCTATAAAAGTGTCTGTCTGTCGGCAATAATAACCTATAAATCCTATTAAAAAGGAGGACCGGTAAGCATAATGATGCGTCCTCGTCCCCTCCTCTTCCCCACAAGCGGGACAAACATACATGTACATACACTGAGAGACTCTCTTATAGAGATGTAAGTATTCCTGAAAAAATCGACTTTGAACATACGCGTGACAATAAGACATACTCTTTTATATAGATACGAGGACGCACCTAAAAAGATAAGCGAAGGGGTGTGTAGGAGTGTTGCAATGCTCAAGGATACCATACTACTCATTTCTAAAACACACACACACACTTGTTTGGACTGACTCACTAATGTGAATTCCGAAAGCAAAGTAAACACGAGCTGATTATGATGACACTAAACCAGCGGTTAACATGGGTCACAGCCGCATGAATTCGGATAAATATGTACAGTCTATCGATTGCAAATACTGCTTCAATTATGTGCAGTTCAGCAAACCGACAAACTCTTAAGTTGAGTAGTACAAATACCCGTATAGCCTGGTTCTCATTATGTTTCCACAGTATATCATTAATAATAATTATCATGTACACAATAATTGTTTGCAATGAAGTATAATACTACACAATTAACATACTGTAGAAAGCCAACGTGTTTCGAAGATATGTACAACTTGAGTATTATGACAGCGGTTGCTAACGTCAAGTCGATTGCATGAACAAGGTCACTTCATTTGAGTAACGAAAATGTCAATTGCTTTCCTGCCAAGGTAATCAGAAAGAGTTAATTATGTACTAAAGATAATAAGAGAAGTCCAGTCTTCAGTACCACACCAACTGGACAAAGATATTTTACAAACAATTAGGAATATACTTCAACGGTGTAGTCCCTGTCCACTGTGGAATACGTGGAAACGAGGAATCGGATGAAATGACGAATCAAGGATTGCATGAAAGACAGGAGGAGGTGGAAGAAGATGGAGATACAACGATCACCAGATGCAAAAAGGGAAGGGAAGAAGAGTTGGATTCGGGAGAGAAAGGAAGGGTGAAACAAGAGGATATTGAAAGAAAGAAAGCGCAAATGCCCCCAGAGATGCTGCGCCATATAGTGGCAGAGTGTGACAGAGTTAAATAGTGTACGTTTTAAACAGAATGTACTAATATTCTCTGACATTTGAAATCTGACCTAACGTACAATAATAGGTCAGTTCGCCAAAGCTGAAGACGCCTTTTATTGGACGACAGAGGAAACAAGCATGTCTATCCTGGATATGTAATTCCAAACTGGTGCTGGTTATTATTGTAAAACGGTGAGTACAAACTAAGCGTATTTGCCGTATATTAATATTATTGAATCAGAATGGGTTCAACAGGCATGTCTATGTTTATGTTTATTAGCAACCCTGCAAATAGTCGGGCACTCCAGAGAAACCCTTATAACGTATTACACTTGTCGCGTGAAAATTTCTCTCTCTATCTGTCAGTTATCTACATTTGTCGATAACTGAGTCTAATATTTTAATTTATACTCATATATGTGACTATGAAAATAACTAAGTTTGGCTCATTGCCAATTATATTAACAGAACTCTGTGTACAATTCTATCAAAGTTATGCAGCCAGGTCGTTTCATTCACCAGATAAGCGGTATCTGTTTAACAATATACGATATAACATTTATAGTACAGTATTTGTATTACTTTTGAGAGGGAATTTAATGGTCATATAAAATGCAATATAGTCTACTGAATTGAGAATAGTTCATAATCTAATATGAGCACAAAGTGTTGTTAACTGTAAATTCTGCTCTTCCTCGTGTTCAAAATTTGTAATATGTAGAGATGTAGGTAACTGACATAGAGTGCTTTGAATATTAGTTAATAATTGATTTATTAGATATGTACATAATTGTAAACCAAACAGATCTCAGCTTTTCAAACATAAATGCAATAACTACGATATAGTGACAGATGAAAATGACTACCTACATTTTACGAAGTAAAACCAGACACGGAAGATTTTGGTTCCATAGAAACTATCTGATAAAAATAGCCCTAATAAATTGACCGATTTTGTATATTTCGCGCGATTTCAATAGCATGGCTATTTATAGTAGACTATGGCTTGACTGCTGTTTTATGCGTAAGTTAATATTAGAATACCAGATGATAAAGTGAAATTTATCATCATAGGATGATGCTATTTTTAGATACGTCATCGTATCTCGCATCTCTAAAAAAGAGTGTCTGTCTGTCTGTAGTATGTCCGTCCGTCACGCTTATGTTCAAAGTCGATTTTCTTAGGAAGGGAAGGGGGGCCAGGACGCATCAATGAACTTACCGGTCCTCAATAACCAAAAAATATCATTAACAAATCCATCAGGCTTGTTTTTCCGAACACCGCAGTGCAGATCCCGATGATCTCCACTTCGTAGAATATGACACTCTCATAGCACAGTGATCAGTGTGTTTACCAGCTGATTCGGTGTATTACATCGACGAACTGAATTCGTCCATAAGAAATTCCCATGGTTCTCAGTGATACCATCTGCCGTGACTCTCTTTCGACCAAATTTCCATGACTTCTACTATAGGGCTGATTAGGACTGATTATACGAATTACTGCAATAAACTAAAGTATCCAGGTGTTTAATTCTTGCCCGGTGAAACTTTGTCGAGGACAATCGTAGCTTCGTGGTCTTCTCCATGACCTATAGCCATCACACAGTTTTAACCCATATAGTCATCTTTCTCGCAGTAATGCGTACTACAATTCCACTCTACTTTCCTCTTGGAACCTCTATTATTGTCAACAATATCTGCCGGCATTTCCTCCATATTTCATAAATCATACTAACTCAACACTCACGAAAACCAGACTTTATTCATTCCTCTAAAATAAATCATTTAAACACATTTCATTGAAACTTCAGATTAAACCGAAACATTCATGTATTCGCCAGTAAACCGAACGGCATTTAGAATGTATACGCAATAAACTGGTAATTCCAGTACACTGCATGCTAAACTGAAAATATCAATCACTTAAAAACCAACAAGTCATCTGAAATTTATGCTCAGTATCATTATCAAACAACAGAAAATTAAATATAGCTTTTCGAGGTCAAATATAAACAATAAGAATACAAATGTCACCGCATAGTCCGTCCAAATACACAGCTGTACCATTCATAATATTGAAAATACAACATGTTAGAAAGCATTCCGTAAATGAAGTTTAGTCTAAGAAAATACGACAATAGATAAGCAGCCATAGCGTCCTTCTCCCCCCGCTGCTTGAGTCGTAGGGTGAGCTCAACTGGTTTCATTCATGTTACCCTTTCCAGTCAACCCCAAAACTGTTAGCGGAATTTAAATACAACATAGCGATTTGCTCACTTTAGATAAAGCAAATGCATTATAAGCAAACCAAATGTCACTATCATCTTCAGACATCTTCTAAATGCCCATAAGCGCATCTGGTTGGCAAGAAACAGGCAGACAGTTAATGATTCTGGATTTCCTGAGCGGACTATTAAGCATTGATAATACAGATATATAAGATATGAATATACATTCCACAGTATTTCAATAGCAAGCGAAGCTCGCAAAAAAGTTCTTATAGTTTTCAAACAAATCCTCAACGACAATAATTAACAAAATTCTATGGGTCTGCACCTCCTGCCGGACCGCTAATCTAATCGCCAAACCCCTACCAAAATAGGCTCTTTGCAGTTGTTTGTTCTGAATTTCATCCAGTCTCATAAAAATAATGGATATACGCAAAAATACTACGAATATCTTGCTCAGTATCATCATTATTTTTCTATTATTCTCCACCGAAACGATGAGCAATATTCCTCTTTACTGATAAAGACTGTTAATCATTGTAGCTTCTTCACATTGTCTGACATTAACGCGCAGCTTCAGGTGTCTGATTGGATTACAAAAAAGCTCGTACAACTAATGTAGTAGAAATAAAGAGCAAAGATTATCGTATAAAAAGCAACTTTAGTGCATTATCTATCAATGTACACTACTCCTGATATACTTACCTTGTAAAAATTCCAATACATTCTTAACCTGATGGTCCACCTCTTTGTGCTCTTCCACACCAGCCAGAGAAGCGGAAATTGACTCCCGTACACAGTGGTATATAAAGTATTCTCTGGAAACGAAATCACAGCGCTATTAAAACCGAACATTTGTAATTAAGAGTAAACGTGCCTGGATCTATATATAAAGTAAATAGCGCACGCAATAAAGCATTGTTAAAGCGAAAATAGTACTCAAATCCTCAGCTAGGCAGTAGTAGAAGATGATTGGACAGCGCTGTTTCGGCCTCGGTAGGCCTCATCAGCAGTTAGAAACCAGTATGGATTGCTTTATTGCTGACTTCACTTCTTGAGTAAATGACTTATAATAATCAATAACACAGTTTGTATTAGCCTTATTTCATATGCGTAATTATGAACTATTTCTACCATAGAGTAATTAGTACATAGAGGGTCAACTCGAAGTAAATTAACAACTACACTTAAATTTTCAATATATTTTTATCTTATGTGCAATATTTATGTATTTATATTGTTTACTTGTAGAAATAAATTATTTATAATTTCAACTTTCGCAAAAAGTTACTGGATAAAAACCTAGCAATCACCTTGGAGACAAACCTCTACTATATGTATTATGTACTCTATGATTTGTACTGTATATACAAAGTAAGTCTGAAAAAGAAAATTGAACAATTTCGCAAAGAGCGAACAACAGTAGTTAACAGATGATAACCAGTAAGATCAGTGGTCCATGGAGTTGCTGCTTCATATACAGCAGAGCAGACACCCCAGAAGGATAATGGAAAAAAGATCGGTAGATTTACACAAGGTGAGTAGTATAGTACACCTACGCTCTACCGCACCAGTCATGCGTGACGAACACCCCCTCTTGCGCGCCCGAACACGTTTCTGACCGATGAGTCACCACCCTCCCTTCCAGCCCATATAAGCAGACAAGAGACGAGAGAGAGAGAGATCAGTTACCGTTTGGCTACCAGAGAAGACGGACCTCCTTGCTCAACTGTGCTCGCTTGGCCGACTGTTAAACAAATTCTCCCCACGACTACTCGATCATTCGTGCAACCGATCCTCCGAATCTACTCGCTGTTATTCAAATTCTACTCACGACTACTCGATCATCCTAATCGTTCAACCGATCCTCCTCGCTCAACCTATTCTCCGAATTTGGATTGTTATTCTGAAGACAGTAAGCATGATTTCATCTGTTGTAAAAGATATGGCATTTCCAACTGAAGCCTTAGGGGACTTTGTAGATAAATTGTATTATATAATAAGTGTTGCCATTCTACTCTTATT
>JAUYWV010102931.1:0-13289 GCA_032274565.1 Nematoplana nigrocapitula | reverse complement strand
CTTTGTTAACACGCACTATAGTCTAAAATTCCGCGCCACCTCTTTCTTCCAAATTTAACTAGCGTTAGATAGGAAAAATTTTCTTCTGGTAGGGGGGGTTCTTTGTTGGCTCAGAGCGTAGGTATACATTACTATTACCGTGATCTTTATACATTTAGCCTCTTACTTATAGCTTCAACAAATATGCAATTTTAGAGTACTGATATTCCACTGAACATATATCAGAACGTGGCCCAATACGATATAACTGTAATAACTGCCGCACACCATTGAAACGAAATATACATTATTTGGTTTAGCGCTTTTTAATATTATTATTCATTGACAATAGGTTGTGCTCGAAACACAATGCTTTATTTTTTAAATTAATTACTGTACTTATTTTATTTACAAAATAACAATGCTATTGTATGAACTTGATGTCTTCCTTTCAAATTAGAATTTTTGTTTTACCACACCGACTTCCCAATTCTGTAGTAGGCGGAGTTCATGTATACAACTACGGTATATATGAGAAAGCAGATACACCAATTGTCAGGTATTGTTTCTCAATGCGACGCATTTCAATCTCCTGCCACGCATCCGCTCCCGCCACCAACATCCCATCACCATAACTTCATTGTCTTTGTTTAATCAATCCCCTGCTCCTACTAAGTGGTCAGCCGTGTACAACTCTCATTAGACCCTCTGGCAAAACTGGAGTAAAAACCAAGCTCTCACACATTAACACGACGTTGACGAGCTTTGTACAGCTTGGCCATGTGATCGCCTGTCAGTTACAGTTAGTCGAGGAGAGTGGATTGAACCAGGCGACGACTAATGGTATTCCCGGTAATAGCTCAACTATGCTGCAGAGGGGAGAGCGAGGGAGTCGGTCGAGCGTGAGAATTGTGAACACATTGTACAACATATACTGCAGATCTGGAGTACAGACGAGTCTGTCAATCACACTTCCCAAATGTGTGCGGTTTGATATGGTTTGTAATTTGTTATTTAAATGAAATAAGTCATGTGTATGTATTAAAGAGCATTTGGCGCTGTATTTCCGGCCTTTTTGTGACACCTAACGCGAGCGCGACAGTACTATGTGTAAAAGTTTACAACCGCACTCCTGATTTCTCATCAGCTCTTTCCAATAGCCGTCAGGCTTGCTGTGGCTTTTAGAAAATGAAATTCTAGGACTTTTCCAGGATTTTGTAACACTTAAGAGTTACTAATTTCTGTTAATTTATTCTCAATTACAGTATCCAATTTCACGACTTCTACTTTTTATATAGACTTTCTCAGCATGTGCTGCGCCTAATTCTCCGCCTTCTCAGCTAATGAATTAGCTCCCAACCCAAGCTTGGTTGCTTCTGCTCTTTATCTTTAGCTCATCAACCTCACAATGCAGATCATCAACTTTTCGCTTCTTGTCTTGTTTCTTTTTAGCCTCGTTTCATCCTCCAGGAATTTTCTTAGCAAATATATATATATAACTTACTGTAATGTACTTGTACATTAAGACATTTGATGGTAACTTTAATTTTTTTAAACTTTCATTGTGTTCTGAGCGAATGATGGGTTGATAATGACGCAACGAAAGGCTGAAATGCACTGGTTCATCCCCCAAACGCGAGATATGATGACCACATATAGTGAGCATGGCAAGCTCTGCTAGAAAATCCGAGTAGAGTTCACAGGGAGGTGCAATTACAACATTAGCTTACTGTCTATACTGTTGAGTGAAAGTAAACTGACGTGGTTATATAGTGCGTTTTCCTTGTTTTCTACTGACTAAAACAGGCCGAAGTAGAGATTGTTGTAGTCTGTATGTCGAATCTTAGACGGGATGCTTTATATCAAGTATATCAAGCTAGAAAGTCCATTCATTGTACATGACTTTTAACCACTGCGCTCCTGTTCGATTTGGTTAGAATACGTCGATTATTAGATTAAAAATTGTTACAGTTACGCTTAAAATAATTACTGATCATCAGATAAATTGCGACATAATTTGATCAGTTCCACTATAGTAAAATTTCATGGTGTCACCCACTAGGGTTATCTATCTTTCATAAATTACCCGTTTAGAGCCACCAGTAACACATTTCATGCGTATGTTGTATTTCTTGCAGTTGTTTATTTCATTAGATGACGAATAAAGCAAAAAAATTCTCTCTCTGCCACTCCACCAAAAGTAGCATAAAATGATGAGTCAGTTCATAATATGGCTGGCTGGAAGTTGCCTGACATTCAACCCGTATTGTTTTGCAAGGAGTGGAAGAGTTGACAGCTATATAGAGACGGAATGGAATGGAGAGCACCGGGGTTATAGGATAATCACAACAAGTGATGCTATCTGCGGCTGCAATTACACAGCTTCAAAATCACTCGTGGGCAGACGAGGGCGCTAATTTTCTCATACTTTTGTTTATCTGTCTTTGGTTCCTCCTTTCGACCTGGCTGGAGCACACTTGACATATGTGCCAGAGTGATATGATGAGCCAAGGCGTGTAATCACAGGTGACAAGACACCAATTCTCCTAAACGTGTATGGGGATGGGCAAAGTCAACCACAATACCTACACACCGATTGCCACGCAGTCGCAATCTATCATTCTAGATCAGTTTTCCAGTACAAACACGATGCGCTCCCAATAGGAAAAAACGGGAGGATACACACCGTCAAAGATCCAACTCGAAATCAAACTGAATAAATGCGCGCAAAATATAAATTTAGAGCCAGCTGTGCCACCCCAACAGCATAAAGACATTAAAGCAGCCTAAGTTGAATATCATTTATACTTTTTTTGAAAGTTGTTTTTCGAATAAATACATGAATTAAATACATCTGTTTCCCATACCACAGTGCCAAACTTTTAGATTTCAAATTTTGAAAAAATATTTATCAAAGAAATACATAATGCCTTTTGTACAGCATTGAGGTTATTATTCTAATCACGCCAGACCAAATAACCAATTCTGCAATGGTAGCGTGCCTATCGAGTCTGTTCCCGAGCACACGGTACACCAACCAGGCGACACTAATATCAACACACCACCACACTTCAGGAGACAATTCTCACTTCCCATGTAGCAGCACCCTGCACCCACCAAAAGGCAAGGGGAGGAGGGTGTGGATCAAATCAGTCCATAATTGCTGATTCAGGCAGGTAGGCAGGCAGATTGGTGAACAAGTGAAATCACGCACGCAATCATCTCCCAACTGGGCAGCTGACTCGCCATATGTTACCAAATGGAAGTCCACTAGGGAAATTACCCGCTCAGTATCTCTACAAACGAGTTTAACGTCATTGTATGGTTCATCACGGAACTCCTTGGTGGATCCTCAATCCTTATTCTTTACAACGAGGTCGCTAAAATCGTATGTGTCGATGACAAGATTTTATCTCTGTTCAAATAATGCTGAGTGTAACATTTGAATGTCGAAAATATGCCGAATAAGGGAAAATTAGAACACAAGTCGCACTATGATATCGCAGCAGATCAACTGCAGATTTCAGCACATGGAATGGAAAGTATTCGTTCTGGTAAAAATAAGTAATTTCTCCGCATATATACACAGTACAGATTTTTCCTATATGTGCTGCGAAGCAATAAATATGATTACAATAAGAATAACAGCAAAAAGCAAATCAAGAAAAACTTGAAAATGCCATATGATATGTTAACTCCCGAAACACTAATTTAACTCAATGAAAATAATTATTATTATTACATAGAATGCTACAAAGGATAGCAGGACTGTATACCACAATAGAACACGAGAACAAAGATCGAGAGAGATGAGAAAATAAAAGGTCACGCAATGTACATCAATTCTCAATTCATGAGATACTATTAGTCATATCTGCGTATATAGAGACAAAAGAGGAATGGTTACTTTCGGAAAGCATAACAGTCAATTAATTTATCTACCTAGCCCACATAACAGAATAAACAAATGAACAGTTGTATTTCATTTTATGTTCTATCTATACGCTATTTATTTTCAGTCACTATATACATACTGTACATCAACTGACAGACGCACATCTTAACAAATGAAACAGGACACAAATAACCTTAGTTATAATAATAAAGTCGCGCCACACATTATTCATGAAATTAAGATAAGCACACATCCTGTTTAAAAGAAATACTACCTCCTATATGAGACAATAACTGAAAACCGAAGGGACCCAAATTTCGATATATGAGTTATATATAATGTCTATAGCCAATTCTCTTCTGCAATTGTATTTATATGAATATACTATATTTGGTAATTGATATGAGGTTTCTGAAATCTCTTGTAGATACGGGAAAGCCGAAGCCAGACTGACAGCCCAGTATTATACGGTAGGCGTATATATGAGGTGGAGTCCTTGTGATTAAGACAGAGATGCAATATAAAGGGAGGCGAAAAAGCTTTGTAAATTAGGAAGTACATGTAGTAGACCAAAGCAGACCTCAAAGATTTCAGCACAAAAGTGGACAACAGTATACGATTATTTTCTTAGACAAAATAAGTATGTTAGTTCAAAATGTTACATGATAAGACAAACCGTAAATTGCTCAGTCTGTTCGAGTGAATTAGAGCAGATTGTTTCGGTACAGGTTCACTTCGCTGCGTCCTAATATTTTCGTTAACAAACATGAGGTCCATAAAATTTGTTTTGGTGCTGATTTAATCTCCGAAATGACACAGATTGCTATATATAATAGTATGTTGTAGGGGTGTAGACAAAAGGATAGCAGCAGACTTTTGCCATCACTTAAATTAAAATCGCTATTAATATCTATAGGTGCATTCCATTCCTTGAAGGAACGATCGCAATCCTCGAGGAGCGATTCTCTTCTCATGTCAAGTTGGTCTTTTAAATAGCACTGTAATACGAAGATACCATAGCATCAAGAGTTGCTGTATGAACGACGTCAAGATACATTTACAGTGGCCACCTTGATAGGCCTGGCATGATTGAAGACATTAAGACTGAGTTTCGGCGTTGATCCAAAAACTCGGCGTCCGAGCATTCTGATGACCTTGGTTTCTTCAAATGTGATCCAGAATTTCATTATCGCCTACTACTTTTGGTGCTTTTTCCTTGATTAATTAATGAACACGAGAGAGTCGTGCACGTGGTCATTGCTTTGATACAACAGATAAAATTTCAAAGAGCACCACCAACACATAAAAAGATGTGCCCCATAGTCCTGAGGCAAGAGTTTTACAATCCACTGACACACAACTTCAACGTTCTGATAAATCACAGCCGACCCTCCGGTTGAAGGCCGTTGATAATATTTAATATGAAAAACATGGAGAAGTCGGTCTCTTTTGTGTGATGGGCCGCCTGCCTCTCAGTGCACGCTTCACTGATCTAAGAACAGGATACCCAGAGGTGGCGCTAAACCTGTGTTCGACAAGAAACTGGCAAATAATAAGTATATACCGTATGTAGACTTTCTCTAAAAGTGTCCACGTGTCCTCCTCTCACTCTCACGGCATACGACAGGCAGAACACGCTTACACAATCTATCATCTCATTCGACTGCAAGGCGAAAACATCAACAGTCTTGTCCAACGCGGAGTCCTTCGGTACGATTCATTGCCCTGGGACAATACCGGAACGTCGCTCAAAATACATTAAACGCTGACTGTCTGTCCTATGTTCTCTCAAATGACTTACAGTCAGCTCCGTCCCTTTAACTTTCCACCCAAGTTTGCGGAAACAAAAAACAGTAGTCGGCCGACGACACCGAGACAAACGTTCTGCCATTAGACAGACAATTAATCAAATACTTCTATTTCATTCTCCCACTAACGACTTGCATAATTGGTTTAGTGTAAATCCGCAACAAGTTCCGGCGCTCTATAAGCAGGCTTTCATCAGATTACGACTTTTTATCAAAATAATCGACGGACTTTATTCAGATGTCAAATTACGGCTCTTTCAATTCATCAGTCATTACTCCATTCTGCTTTGGTGTACCTAATGTGAGTCGACAAGACAAATTATAATTCCATTCGGAAGAGACGGCTGATCAAATTGCAAAAATTTCAAATATGAATTTATTTAAATTATAAATCGTTTGGGCTGCAGTTGAGCTAATATTGAAAATCTTCAACGAAATAAGTAGAATAATTTTATACAATTTTACTCTTGATTTAGTATAAATCAGTATATAGGAATACTGGAAATAACTGGACATCGAGTCAAAAACTGTAAATACCAATCGATGGAAAAAAGTCGTGAAATTAATTGCATAATTCAAATAAACTACATTCAAAGCTAAACTATTGCTTAATAAAATCCGATCACTAGAAAGTTGAGTACAATTCTATATCGATCTGAATCAATCATCACCTAAAGAGTCATGCGTTATATCACTATAAAAATCAGTCCGGAATAATATACGGTACTGTAGGTATATTGAACGGGACAAGCAAACTTGTTGCATTCGTAATACTCACATTCTTTTTCTCAGAGTCCAGATTATCCCACAATGAGGCAACCATCTTTGAAATTTCCCCGAACGAGGCATCCGGTTTTTTCGCCTTGATACTCGACTGAGTGTCACGAAAAAATAGGGCATACGCGGAGACTGGCCTGAAATTGAACCATGATTTTAAACAATAGAGGCTAACATATAGTCTACAAATAACTGCATACGAACAAAACAAGCAAGCTGCGAAATTGAAATTGAAACAGATATTTCACCAAACGACATGCGAGAAAACCATAAATATAAACAATTGCATAACAGAATGAATCACTACTCACTTTTGAGGTTCATTTGGATCTTTCTTCTTTTTACGTTTGACTTTCTTTACTTTCCCGGAATGAATCAGCTAAAACAAAAAGTACATTCACAAGTGGATTAAAACACATGCACATTAGTAAGAGCCTTAAAACCATCACACAATTATTTTTCTGATACTACTGTGCTCACGCATATACAGTATATTTGCAAGTAAAAAGAAATGGGCGAGTGGGTCTCACCTTAGCCAGTGGTACACTCTCATCGGGATCCTCACTACTACTGCTCACACTGCTCAATGAAGAGCTGGTTGTGGAGCTGATGGAACTCGATCCAGAGGAACTGCTACTAGTACTGCTCATGCTGGGTTTGGTCGTTGTGGCCACATCCGGAAGTTCGACAGTGCTGGGCGGAAACTTTGGCTCTGCAACTGGCGCTTTACCAGCAGTCGTCAATCCAGGACCATCCGATGTGAGTGAGGAAGCTGGTGAATTCTGTTGGGAGGAATGGTGAAATTAGTTTTAATCCATATATAAAAACAGATCCGTATTAGGAAATTCATATATCCAACAACATCAATAATGCCCAAAATACCAAAATTAAACTATTACTATTAGGTCGTAATACAGTTCCACTACTACTAACAATGCAACTGATATATTGATAACAGAGACAGAAATCTTTTTACTAAAAACAAGATTTATAAAGCGGTGATAATTTTATCTTTTTAAATTAAATACATCCGTATAAGCATTAAATATATCCGTATAAGCATAAAAACCGAAGGAAACTATGAAAAATGCCTCTAAATATATAAAATATAAGTAATTTTGCACAACGTTCCAACGGAAATGCACATGCCACAAATAACAAAGGCATATTATGACACAAACTAAACGATTTAATATTTTGTTTTACAGCACGAAATATGATTCGTAAACGTTTGTACTTACTTTATATTTATAGTTTGAATAATTAAAATAAAATATTTTGGTTTGAAATTAAAGTTTTACACAAACGCATCTTCGATATCCGTGAAACATCATTAAAAAATAGTCGCTGAACGTTACTTGATATATATATATATATCTTGTTCGTTTTATTTAAAAAATAAAAAATGATGAATATAGCGAGCAAATCAATTAGCGAATTACCATATATTATAGATTATATTGGCAAATCTGCTCATAGTACAGACACGATTCGGTTTTCAGAACAAACCATTTAAAAAACAAAGCGTCTCCACTAGACAAACCTTGCGAATAAAATGAAGTTTCGAAAGACAGGAGAGCTAGCTGTTAAAATTTCTAGGGAGGGATATAACGCGATCCCTTAGTAGTCACAAGTGTCTTCTCTGCGCGAAAATGGTCAGTTCTATCTACACTTACAATACAGACTTTTCAACAATAATGACTTGTTCAAGATTTACAGGTCTATGCGCTGATTATTTCCATATACCGGGCTATGTAAACAGATAAATGTCCTAACTATGACGGCTGTCTGTAAAAGCACAGTAAAAACTGAAGAAATGTCTTAAACGAGATGCTCACTCTAACACACGAGATACATGTGCATGAAGAATTAGCACACTACAGAGTCTCCCGCTACGGAAGAAGCAAACTGGGCTTCGACTAGATTATAGAGACCAGAGTAACTGATAAATATATACACTCCGGCCACAGTAAAATAAATAAATCATTGAAAAATCACCTGTGAGGGTCCATAATATTCATAGTAAGTATAAAAGACCGTGGTCGAAGGTTGATACCAATCAGAGTATTGAAAGTTATTCGGACAATGCCCGTAAGCGTAGCCGCCGACATGGTAAGAACTCGGATAATAATACTGAACAGTGGCTGCCATGCTTTGAACAGGCAGCGCTCGTCAGGAAGCCGCCAATTATTTTCACGAATAAAATATGCAAGCGAAAATCACGACTATCTGCCCGAAACACCTATTCATCCCGATTTAGTCAAGTTGAGATGATGACAGACTCAAAATGACGAGTTCTACAAGTGAAACGATGACGCGAGGGGGGAGGGAAAGTTGAAGACAAGCAGCCAATCATAAAGCTCTAATCTAACCAATTATGTTTGTCGGGAGGAAAGCCAACGAATATGCAGTGAAAGAACAGGAACTATATATTACAACTACATGCGTTTTTTATGAACTGTGGTCAGCCCTGGACGCTGCGAAAGTCGAAAGAAACAACTCCATGTACATTAGGGCTTATAGAAACATATTCGGTAATTGGAGCTTGAAGTGTTTTCATGTTGGCTCGCTAAGGGTTTTGAGATATAAGCAGAAAATGAAGATTTATGCCGTCGAGTGAAATGCGCATTTGATGAATTTCACATACACTGAGGTGAAAAAATAACTGTATGTGCATTAGTGTAATAAGCTATTAACAGTTGTCCCTGCGTCCATAGGTATGAAAAAATAGGTTGCCAACATAATGAAAGATTGGTGACAATTCTTTTTTCACCATAGTGATATTTCAATAAATGAAGGAAAACAAGTCATGGCGGAGGAGAGAAGTCGTGACAAAAGGTCTGAAGATTGAAGAATAAACTGGCTTCGTCAAAAGACCATTCATAAGACAAAAATCTATGTTTTTTGGTGTAAGGTTTAATATGAATTTAATACTTGTGCAGAGCAGTTACTTAATTATTTAAATGGAAAATGGAACGCTGCGTTTCGTAAAATATTTAAGCCATACGCGGTCAAAATGAGATTAATACAACTGTGAAAGAATATCACTTATTCAAATTCACTACTAAGTCAGTAGATGGAATATTATCTTTCTTATTTGAAGCTGTTAGGGGAATAGGATGTTAATTAATTTTCCGCTGTGATCACGTGATTTTACCACTTTCTCTTTGTTACGAGACCTCCGAGACTTCAATTATAACCTTGCGCAAATACCCCTTACTATTTGCTTGGTTGTGTCGGGAGGTAGCGGACAAATATTTGAGGGAGACACGCAACACCGCTAGACACACGCACACAAAACGAGCACAATTTGTCAGGATCGTCATCGTGTTGATGTTGCAGCGGCGGGTTTCTTATGCGAAGAGTTCGAGTGCATATATAGGTGTCTTGTGCCTACAACCAAACTGCTATATATGGAGGACATGATATGTTGTAGCAATACATATTATGATGTGTTCCTAATATGCAAAAATATCACACGGTCTGCCTAAGACCACGTATATAAGAGTATTTGGTTCCACATACTAGCAACTGTAAATATACGAAGTCTTACTCTAATCCATAATATACATTGCATGTCATTCGGTCCAAAGCAGCCAAACAAACTACATTGAGGTGCTTTTCATCGCTTTTGGACAAAGAGCCGGAACGTTACTACAGGTTGCTCATTTCATCAATGTTTTGCAAATACGTTTTACTATATTCCCGTAATATATAGCGACGAACTTTCATAGTATTTTGTGGAAAATTATAGAACATGCTTTTAACGCGCTTTCTTTCGGAACTGTTTATCAACGATCCAACCATGCTGCTATGATGGCGGTGCAGCTCGAGGACTTAATCCCCTTCACGTCATTTTATAGTGAACTGATTGACTGTACACAATACAAAATTCACCGTGAATTTTTCAAGGATAGCAGCAAGAATAAACGCGTACGCGTCAGTTTCTGCTTCCTATATATGATATAGATTTTAAAATATTCTACTATTCTCGTAATAGGTCAACAATGGAAAGACTTAATAAACGACAATATACGGATTCAACTTTGAAAAACATTCGAAAAAGTGAAAGGTTGTGTAAGTCTCTTTTGGTATGTATTATTCATTTTATTTAATTAAATGCCGATGATAATTACGTATACAAAAAGAAAGTGAAAATATGTGTTGTGCTTTAAATGTTGACAATAATTTGTTATGATGTAACCATTGTTTTTAAAACAAGTCATTTTTGGTATACAAAACTGGGATATTTGGAACTCGAGCCAATAGCGGAATGTAAAGCACGTATAGAACTCCCATTTTACCCACCAGTAGCTCTGCAGTAGAAAATTGCTCTCTATTCGAAAATAAAATAAGGGAACAAAAAATATCAATCGAGAGGATTTTAATGATCATCTACATAAGCAATATAACGCAATTGTTGTTGCAGAAAATTTAATGCACAGCTTTGACTGACGGTATTTTCATTTGTTTCTGACGAAAATTATTGATTTTCGTTGGAGCTGAAATGACCGCATTTCCGAACAGTCTCTTTAGTCTTCATGAATCATCAGCTTGTTGCTCTGTGCTCTTAACTTGGAGACAAATAGGCCATATAGTTACCGCATAATTCATCTGCGTCCTAGTTCTCATTAATATCCAACCCTATTATCAGGATAGAACACGAACACAAATGTGTTGGGGTGGGGCTACCGCCTCAAAACAGGCGACAACCTAGCAACTATAAACTAAGGTTGCGCAACAAATTCCGGTCGGATATAGTTACTGTCAGTCATTTGATTTGGCATAAAATTTAAACCTGTCCCGTTATCTGATGACGCAACAATGTCAGACACTAATCACATATTTTCAGTGGACCATTGGAACCCCCTCAAGATTGTCATTAGCAATATAGTTATGTCGTTTAGAGATTATTAGCCCCATTTCTACTATGGAGCTTGTTGCCACGAGAAGAAAGACCATAAACAGAAAGAAAATTGTTGCAGCTTAGATATGTATACAGTATACTGTAGACCCCAAAATTGATTGCACCAGAGTTCAACACTTTCGAGTCTATCCCATGAACACAATAAATTGTGCTGATTATGTCACGATCTTCGCTGCAACTACAATTATAAAACACCAGTGGCCCGTTGCAGCTACGCATGCAAGTGTTGTTATGAATAAAGCACAACGCACTCAGCGTGCGTTAAACCGTAGGGTCTGGCAGTGTTCGCTTGCTTGCAGAGTGAGAGAGAAAATCAATAGATCACTTGGCTGACTGTGCAGCCTTAAGCCAGCTAGCCCAGCCTGTGTGAGAGTGAGCGAATAAAAAAGCTAGATCGCGCTTTCTCTCTCTCTCTCTCTCTGTCAGCAAACTGACCAATCAGACGATGTGTTCTGGCGTTACGCGACCGAGACAGTAATCACGTAGCTTGCTTAGTATAATAGATTATAAAACTGGCCATTGTTATCTGAATGCAAAAAACACGGTGTACTTTCTATCGAGGAAAAATGAAAATTTGCATCAAAATTATACACAAATCAAAACATAAATATATACAATATAAGAAGTAGGTCTTCAGAAATTCAAAAACTGCTTTAGGCATGGAATGCAGCTCAAATTGCATACTCCAACAGGATCTTCAATAACTTATATCATTGTGGCTAAACAAACATGTGCATGACAACACCGAGAACAATACAAGTAAACAGGGATACATTGCTACATTGGAGCATAAAGAGAATTTAGATTAATCGTGCTTATTTATTAATACAACTTTACTAACAATTTGTTATCATAAAACCATGATAGATTAAATACATTTCAGAAAATTGTTATTGATGTTATCAAAGAATCTTAAAATCAATTTCAGATATTCTATTGTGAATTAGAAGTTGTGTTCTGCAATATACATTATATTCATCTAAAACTAAAAAAAAATTTTCGTGACTCATGTACTCTGTCGCAAAGCGGATATCTACAGAAATTCAAATGTCCACCCAAAGTCTTTCCAGAATCCAGACGACCAGGAATGTCAAACAAAATCCCCCATTCAGCACATTAAAGTTCCTATTGTATCCAACCAGCCATCCAAAGCATGCCAACAGTTAGCTAAGTGAACTATGGCAGAAGACAACTCCCGCTGTGACAGTGAAGTGGAGTTTGCCGTGTAGAATGGGAACATCTGGCTTCCCTTTCGCTTCAACACCTTCCACACACCATATACGAAAAGGCCAGCACTTCAGTTAACGCGGGCTCTCTACTCTCAAATACACGAGAAGGCGCGCGAAAGCAAAGGAGGCCGGTTGGACAGTCAAATTACAAGCAGGAGGTATGAGAATTCGCAGAGAAATTGTGCTGTGGATAAATCAACAAACTAACTCAGTTAGACAGAATGAAAATAAATCATATCAACGAAATTGTAGTAGTCAGGTACGCAAACATGGATGGGACTGAAGCTGTTCAAATGGGAGAATTACCGGCATAGCAAAAACTGCATACTCGAAAGCAAACCTTCGAAAAAGTCAGTCCATGTTTAGGTTAACTTAGGTTAACATTGTTCAGAGTTTTTCAAGTTGTCACGGCAAAATATATGACTTACTTCTCGGTGTTTTGCGGCGCCCGATGTGGTGTCTTTGTGCTGCGCAACAGCCTGTATAAAAGGTCTGTGTTGATCACGCAGATCTGCCATGGAGGGTTTAGAACGCCTTTCTGACGGTTTTCTCTGGAAAATAGTCATACGATACGATTACAAACTACTGAATTAAGATATACAAGTAGGATTACCCGTATAGCGTTAGTAATCCTATCTATAATAAGGAATTTGAATTCTGTAGTATATTGATTT
>JAUYWV010102930.1:0-21916 GCA_032274565.1 Nematoplana nigrocapitula | reverse complement strand
TCTCTCTGTCTCCCCCCCTCTCCCTCCCCCCTCTCTCTCTCTGTACTCTCTACCTCTCTATTTTCCCACCTCCCTCTTTCTTGTCTCCCCTCACATCCCCCTGCCCTTTCCTTCTCCTTCCGTCTCCGTTCAATTTTTGCTTGATTATAGTCAGCCCGACACTTTTTTCTCTTATTTATTT
This sequence comes from Nematoplana nigrocapitula, assembly GCA_032274565.1. Lineage (NCBI taxonomy): Eukaryota > Metazoa > Platyhelminthes > Proseriata > Nematoplanidae > Nematoplana > Nematoplana nigrocapitula. The sequence continues at coordinate 21,735 of JAUYWV010102930.1, read as the reverse complement.
GCCGCTTTCAATACGCATATGCATATACCACACCGAACCCGATCTTCAATTCAAAGGTGAAGTTGCTTCCATTCTTATCGTACAAAAAGCACAATTGCTGCGTTTTAGCCCTATATGCGACCCATTCTGCAAAGGTGAACAAACAGGAAAAAGATTGACACTTTGCGATGATATCATTATGAGCAGTATGCTCTATATTGTACAGTAAAGTCCGCAAACAACCGTCCACCTACATGCCTATGCATATTTGAGCCCTCAGTCATTCATTATTCCACAGTGAGTATACAGTACATCGGTTCAGTTTTGCTGCTTGAGATAGAGAGATCTTTTTCACCACCACCCACAATTACACAATACCTGTCTCTCTCTCGCTCCTGTCCTCTGTCTTCTTCCTCATGTGTCAATCGAGATGAGATGTGTGCTGAAGTGATAAGCTGGACGCGGATTCAACCTACTCTATATATACCTCTGTATACCTGCTGGGGATATATGTAGACTTATCGGATATAGTCAATAGTGATACGATCTCTGCTAACACTGCAGATGATATCTGATCGGAACATTTCGATCCTGTCCTGGATCCCGTTCATACAGATAGGCGAATACTGACACGTTTTCCGAATTAACTATATGCCAATTTTGAATCCATTAATCGTCAAGATTAAAACCAACAATGTGCCAGATATGTACATCTCAATCAGAATGACCCAATTATGCCAAGTCAAATACTTGTACAGTATATAATGTGAGCCGGGTATCCCCATAGCAGTGCCGTCTACAAAATAAGCCTCTCCTTGATACGAGAAAACAAGAAAAGGTCACAAGGGTCAATGAGACAAATCGGGAGAGCAGGCCGGATGAGGAAGGCATTCCCAGGCCCTCCCATCTTTGCAGTGATTCTCTAAACTTGTGGTCACGATGTGGCGCTGTATTTATTGTCTCTAAAGAAGATGCCGATGAGAATCTTGGACGCTTTTAACGCGAATAGCTAAAGCTTCCTAATCGTGTACAGAGGGCTATGATGACACCTGGGCTTTTGAGCCTAAACAGAGACATCAAAGCAAGGGGAGGATCCATGAATTTTCCAATGGGGGTATAGTATTAGGGCCATTATATATAGGCGCTAATGGTCGCAGTGAAAATACGGTAATAAAATGTTATTGCCCATAATGTTTTACATACCCTTAATTGTAGACAACAGATGTTGGCGGAGAGAGAAAGCTGACAAATCAACTACTGTATTCGTATATCATCGCGATTTCAAAACGCATTCTGCTAACATTTTAAATAATGACGCCCAAAATTACACTTTTCATTCTCTAGCACTTAAGTAAAAGTAGCACATTTAAAGCAGGTTCTCATGCCTTCTTTGGTAGATAAGCGCTTTTTTCGATAGATAGGCTCACCTTTTTGGTATATAGACGCTCATTTTTGGTAGATAAGCGGACTTTTTGGGTAAATAAGCTTACTTTTTTGGTAAATTGGCGCACTGTTTGGTAAATAGACGCACTTTTTGGTAAATATTCGCACTTTTTGGTAGATAACGCAGTTTTTGGTAGATAAGCTCACTTTTTCGGTAAATAGGCACACTTTTCGGTACATATAAATATATGCTCACTTTTTCGATAAATTTGGTAATATAGGCCACATTGTCGGTAGAAAAGCGCAAATTTAGATGGATAGGCGCACTTTTTTGGTAGATTGGCAAACTTTCCTTCGGTAGGCACAATTTCTTTCGATAGTTGGGTGGGGGGGGGGGGTTGCAACCAAAACAACACTCCTCTCGATCTGCCCCTGCCAAGGCATTATTGTGTTCAAATTCGCTTTTCCATCAAGTGTCACCATTCGTGGCCAGCTCTAACTAAATGTCGCCCAAAATCACGTAAGACCAGTCATCCTTAAGAAACTCCCAGACCTGGCCAGAGAAGGACTCGTACCCCTTCAAGACAATAAAGCGTCGCTGCCGTCGCACCGTCATCACGAGGTGAAAAAATCACTGTAAAGATGAGAGGCTGAGAATGCCTTCCTCATCCGCGTACTCTCCCGATTTCTTGTTTCTTCGTAACAAGGAGAGGCTTCGATGGAGCGATTTGGTGATGCCCATGTCATCAACGCAGCGTATCGCCAGTCTGTCAGTGACCTGTCCAAGACTAGGTGCATATTACAGGATCAAATCCGTAGTCTGCTGCATGGTTTCCGTTGGGAAAATGTTTCGCGAGAAACGGTGTTGATTATGTTGAATGACTGATGGTTATTTCTTGATCTCTTCAATAATTTTTGTGGTGATTAATGGATAAATAAACCTTTTACGAACAAAATCACATAACTTTTACGCAAAAAAAGTAATTTCTCCCTCATTCTTCACTTCTCTCTCTCTCTCTCTCTTATTAACGAAACACTTTTATTTTTCACTTTCGTTATTTTTCTTCCTCTGGAGTCTCATTGTCTTTACTCTTGCTTTCTCACTCAGTTTTATCTCTTTTGCATTCTCGCTTTTTGTTTCTTAAAACTTGACCTGCTGGGTCAATTTCTTTGCATCTATACATTCATTCCATCGACTCCATCTATCCTCATCAGCTTCTGCCTTTTCTGAGTGAGACTGATGAAGTATGCCAGCACATAGAACAAGCAACAGGTCTGTTAATTGTTTTTGCTCACTTAGTTATGTACACGTTGTCGGGCCGCGGGCGAATTGACACCACTCGAGCGGAGTGCGTGCTACTGTGTCGTTGTGTTGTTCGCTACTGGTCAAAATTGCAGTGTAGTGGCATCATCAAGTCAACTAACTACTAAGTAACCTGTCCTGTACTCAGTTGAGTGACCCTTAAGAGCACCACTTATCACCCACTGAGTGTATGCACTCTAATCTTACCTCAAATTCCGCAGTGAGTCGACTATGAGAGAGAGAGACAAGGGCCTTTTTCCGTCAAAATTGCAGCCCAATTGCATCCATCATCGAAGGGCAGATTTTTTGCAGTTACTGCGACCGCCCCTATACACAGTCATATACCTCCTCTTCATATTGTGCTGTGGCCTGTGGTGTACAATACAATATGAAGGCTGATGGCGGTGTTGTATGCGTGCTGAATGGGAGTGCCCAGCAGGGTGGTGTAACCACCGGGCCCCACCGGACCGTGGCACACTGACTGCTGTCTGCCACAGCACCCGCACCTGTGCCTATACCTACCACTGTGCACCCATGGTGCAGTGTGCTGAACAGTGGGCGTGTGCGACCGACCGTGTGTGATCTATGTATGTGTGTAGGCTTGGTCGTTGACAGTTTGAAATTGATTGACAGAAGACGACACCGTCACGTATAGAAAAGATGGTTAACTGTCTCTGCTAGAGTTGTACAGTACTTACAATTGTGCGTGTTGGAAAATGCACACACAAGCGGAGAGCAGAGGGAGGAGGTCCAGTTGGTGGTGAATTTGTCACTCTATCGGACTGAGGTTGACATGGAGTGGATTGAATTAAATTATTATAGATAGATGCGGCGCGACTCAGTTGAGCGTGAAATAAGAAACTTAAAGTAAAACCTTTCTCCACCGCCGTGTTATACAGTGTCCACATAATACAGTATATGACCTCTTTAATGCCCACTGTACATGCACAGTTTAAGGACGATATTTAATCAAGTTGTACAGGTTAGGAATGCCACCAGAAAAATGTTACTCGCGACATCAGCCAAACTTGATTGAACGAAGGACGGTAGGTCCAATGATGCGTCCTCATCCAACGTCAAACCCTTCCCTTCCGCTTCCTCCCGACAGGTTGACAGACCGGCAATAATGAGACCTTTTATAGAGATACGAGGATGCTTCAATGCCAGCCATGTTACTTTAATGATGTTCATGCCAAGGGTCAACAGAAACGTCATTCTGAAGCAATTAAAATCAATCTCAAATTCCTGAGAAAATCGATTTTGAAAATAAGCTTGACCTCCATATACTGTATACAGACAGACTATTTTATAGAGAAACGAGGGCGCATTTATAATATCGCAATTCAATAATAAGGCCAATACAAATGCGGGCAGAATGTACTGCCAAAAGGAAAATAGTGTGAACAGTGTAATTTGTACTACTATTTTCATTTAATAGTAGTATAATTCGGAAATATGCATGTAAAATTTTCAATTAAGCTAAGTTAAAGCACAGACCATCCTAACGAGTAAATATTGCGGAACTAAATTTGTGTACAGCAGTATTTCTGTTGTGCTATTTTTTCCATCAGCAGCGGGGTCCTACCCGGCTCGCTTGACCAGAAAGCAATTTGAACTGATTTTAATTCAGCTGCGATCATTCTTTCTTCTGAGTGGGATTAATGACCAAAATTATTCATGTTTTCATGGGTGCCGACAACGGTGGGGCCGGTGCCCCCCAAACATATGCGATAGAAATGGCGCCTTTCTAGAGAAGTCAGTTATACTGGATAAAACTAAGAAGTTTCATTTAGGGTGCTTCTCTCGAGAAGTATAAGTTATACTGGATAAAACTAAGAATTTTATTTTAAGGCGTCCCTCGTGAAAATAAAATTTTTGTCCATAAAACCAGGTATTAATTTCCACTCAGAATTTATTACATTGTGGCCCTCCATCAATTTGACTGCCCCCCGCCCATCAATATAAAAATCTTTCCAACGGCCCTTGTTTTGGCACAAAAGTGTAGGTGGAAGTAATTACCAATTCAGTAGTACAGTAATAAAAGGAGGATTCTCTTGTCGACTGACCATGATCACAATTACAAAAAATCTTGGAATTCCCTATAGCTGTTAGTTTTGTGCAGTATACACCACACCATGTGTTGCAAACTGTTTTCAAAGCCTGGGAGTAATATAGAGTTGTGTAGAAATAGTGTTTTATAGTTTTAATGTCGAGGTGGTATTCTTTATACACCAGAATGCGATGATGCTCAGTCTGAAGTGAAAGTTTTGGCTTCACCTCGATATATGGGTGCACGATTCAGATTCTTCATATCGATCGGGCAAAAGAGATCTGCGATGCCGCCACGGTTTGGTATTCCGCGTTCGTAGAAGAAGAGGCAGACCGGTCTAGACCCCTTGTCTTCTTTCTCCTCCTTCCCCCTATATACGCCAGACCATTGATTCTACCTCCCGGGTCCTCGAAGGCCACTTTTTCCCTCCTGAAACAATGCCTCCTGACCTGCCTAATTAATGACCGGAGACATACGAGGACGGAAGGGGGAAGAGATAAGTCGTGACGTTGACAATGTCAACCTATATGGGGCACTTATAGTCGCGTTCTCTCTTTTTTTGCCTCATCCACCTTTATAGTGCTCCGTGAAGCGAGTGAACACAACTCGGCGCGCCAGACATCAAACGTCCCGTTCAAACTGACAGCGATCTTCTGACAGTTTAACCCTGCACAATCTCGTGAGTCTGCACAATAGAGGCGATAAACTTGTGCCCGACTTCTCGAGATCACCTCTAAGTGTATATGCTTCCTTCACAGTTCAATTCCCTCTCTCTCTCTCGCTCTCGGGTCCGGGTGAACACACACTGAGTATAGTTGTTATTTCGGTAATTGTTCCCAGTTAAGAAAAGTGTTTGTGAATTCGTCTGTCAAGAGCATTTCATATACCGTAGACTCTTTCTCTCCCTCACTGTATATTTTTTTTACTGATTTTCTCGTAGTTTTTCCACTGATTTTGCATACTCGCACAGTCAAACCCTATATAAGACAGATCAGCGGATCCGACCCCATTGGTAGACTGAGTTTAGCGGAGCTTGTCCAGTCACGCAGAAACACCAAGCTGAAGCAGCAGTTGAAGAAGAAGCAGCAGCAGGAGTTTTTCCCCCTGTTTTACATTCTACCTTCCTTCCTTCCTTCCTCTGTCGCATACAGCATCGCGTGACGCGTCACGCTATTCTCCTCTGGATTTGAAGCCAGGATGCTGCGTCTTCTATAGCAGTAGCGCGGTGAAGAATATAATTGGAGTTTAAAAGAGAATCAACTGAGTGATGGTGACTATTTTTGCGTGCATCATATTAGAAGCGCGGCATATCCTACGGTGCTCGGGGTGTGAAAAGAGAGAGGGGGGGGGCTTCAGCAGGAAAGAACCACTATGCTGCCTCGTAGACTCACGTCTCACCCACCTACAGCTAATGGGCCGACCACCTGTGCTATAATGGCGGCGTTTATCCCGGCTGGAAACAACTACACGGCGCTGGAACAGCGGTCCTTTTTTCAAAGTCCGGCGCATAGGAACCCGAAAATCACGCCATATGCATATAGCTATAATAACGAGGACCATGACGCGAACATGCAAGCCACGCATGCGACCAGAAGGTGCTGATGTCACGCATGTACACACAGATATACTGTACACAGAGGCGTAGACAGAAAATTCTCGAGGGGGGGGGGGGCAGATAAAAAATGGAGCATTTACCCCATATATATAGGCGCGAGAGTGAAATTGCCTTATTTTATCTAGTGTAACTTTCTTATCAAAATAGGCGCCACTATATAGTAAAATAGGCGCCCAAATCTCTGAGGTCTCCTCCCCTGTCTACGCCACTGGTACAAAGCCAATGAACCGCAGGGGAGTTTCAGAAAAAATAGTTTAACCGCAGTATCAAGGCATCACAGAGGAAAGACCAGTACTATAAGTCAAAACGGATTCGCCATTCTCTTGCGTAGATCTGATGACTCCCAATCAGGACGAAACTATATATAGTCGTGTATATACAGGGTGTCCACGAAGATACTACCGTTCAAGTGATGTGCCGACATGGCTGCCCATACCATCAAGAATGGAGGGTGTTGTTGCACTTGCACGTAGTAATGTGAATTTTCCTTTGACCGCAGAAGACCACGTTTTTGGCTTTACCCGATGCATATATGGCACATTCGGCAGTAAAAAACAAGTTAGAGAATTGCCGTTGATTAGGATATTAGCATTAAGAATTGCCTGGCATGAATTTGTCCGACTATCATATAGTCAAATTGAGTCAAGAATTGCACACTCGTCGGTCTCCATGGTTTTAGATTAAGATCCTTTGTTAAAACATTGTTTACTGTGATTTCGTTAAATTAAGCTAAGCAGATAAACGTCTCACAGATGTCATATATCATAAATTATTTTTTACCGGATTTCTAAACTTTGTATGAACAATTGAAGCATCCTCGCATCTCTAAAAGAGTGTTTGTCTGTTGATCTTTATATATATATATAGGGAGGTAAAGCAGAACACGACGAGGACACATCATTGGACTTATCGGTACTTGTTTGCTTTTTTTTAAAAAATCAAATCTTTTACGCCGCACGCAGATTGATTTTTGGTTTTCAATTAGACACCTCAAGTAGGCCTATTTCAAAAAAATTCAAATATACAGTAGCTCACTTGTACGTTTGCGTAAAGTGACCATTGTTGCGCGCAAGAAGTTAATAACATTCATGTTAATCTTGCGCAGTCCAAAAGACATGGGGCAGTTATGAGCTATTCATTACCAGTATGACATCATTTATATATATTTATCGTCTGTATAATATTTGGTGCTACCGTGGATTCGACTGAGCCAAAAATAGCTATACGATAAATATACAATCACGCATACTTAAGTAGCCTTTTCTTCGCAATATCTGAGATGCTTCGAGATGTTTTCACATCCAATTCAACAGCACTTGGGCGTGTGCGATCAAAAACCCTCTACCGCACAGTGTAAACCGCGTTCCCCTGCTTCTCGCGATGATCCTTTCGAGCACCTGGCAAGGGTGCTTTCCATTCGTTTTAAGACCCACTTTGCACGCGTCTTAGGGAGGTCGTAAGGGCTCTCATTCTTTAATATATGGGAGTGTGCTCACTCGCCTTTCTACCATGCCAAAACGAACGAATGAGAGAGATGCGATGGGAAAATTTTCAAAAAATGTGAATGAGGACGAGAAAAAAAACACGATTTTTCTTTCCTCCCGGTTCTCTTTGCAGAAAGCTGAATTCCTCAAACAGTTCGCGTGGCGGGCTATCTATAGCTGGCAGAATACTGTCAGTTGCAGCCGGTCTATAAGCCCCTCTCTCTACACCGCCGCCAGGATAGGCCCTGCGCCCCCCCCCTCCTGCGATTCTAAACGTCTTGGAGGACATCTTGAGGACCCAGTGGAGAGGTACTCGAATGGTCGGACATAGAGGCCTGACTCGAGCTTGCGATGGCAGTGCAAATGTTTACCCAGTGTTCTCTCTTCTCCCCTTCTCTCCCCCACCCCATTTTCCACGCTCCACTTTCTCTCTCTTTCTCTCTTCGTCCAACCACGACTGTCGACGACACGTGCGGTGGAGGATCACTTGAGATAGGGAAGGCAGATTCATGGAGGACTGACTGTTGTCTCCTTCCCCTGTCTCTGCGCTTGGTCTATATCCAGCGTCCTATTTAGCCCTATACTCCAAGCCGACCGCTTCCTCAAAGGAGAGAGAATACATTAATTGCTCCGGCTTCAATGCTCTGCGTATAGTTGTAGCCTGACTGCTTCTCTCCATGTCATGTTCCTGCGCTGAACTGGAAGGGGGGGGGAGAATGTGTGTGGGAAAAAGAGGGAACAGTTTCGCTTTCGTTCGACAATGGAAGAAAATGCACCGATACTTCTGTGTGTGTATATACAGTATTGTGTTGAAGTGGGCGGATATTTGAAGTGAAAGGATGTTAATAATTTATAGCTTGGTAAATATATGACATTTTCCTCTTCTGTTATACCTACCTACTCAGATTAGAATAATGTGAAGTAAGTGGCGAAATGAAATGAGTGATATAATTTGAAATAAATCGTCATCCGGCTTTTCTTTTCGCAGATTCATGAATAGATCTTCGAAGACGAAGGCAAAAGTGTAGATCTACAATAGTATAGACTATAGGTATACACTATAATTATAATTGTATCATTAGATGATATTCAAATTGGCAATGAAATAATCAATGCTCAAATCTGATGGGTTCGGCGGCCAAATTCAAATTTCAACCAACTTCAATATTCACAAATTGTCGTATATACAGTAGATCACCAGCAATCTATATCACTTTTCACTTGCTGAACGTCCAGTTCTTCGTTTCTAAAGTGCCTGCAAGTTCTCAAAAGAGACTAATTCTTCTGGTTCATCAGCGCTTGTTTCTCGCATAGCACAGACTATAGGATATTCTACTGAAACGCCGAGTATATAGTCAACGCTCTCGAGAGCATGTTGACATGAAGTCTCAACAGTATTTATCTGAGATTACATGCGCGTACTTCAAACAACAATATATACTTTGTTGGGGTAATCCATGTCAAAAGCTTTCGGGACTTTTTAAAGATAAGACGTTTGATCTTCCGAGACATTCAAGAAAATCCACCCTGCGGTTGCGAAGTGTGTAACGCTGCATTGCTTTCCGTATATGTACCTTGTATTCACATTCTAAATCTATACAAGAATTCAATTAGCATGCAGATATAGAAAAGATCATCAATCAACCATTCGACATGCAAGCAAAGATCGTTTTGTCCACAATGTCCCAACGCGATGCCTTACGCCAATATTCACCGCCACACTCCCACCGCGTTGCCTGGTCACGCGCGTCCGTTCACACTGCTGCGTGCGGGAGTTTGCATTCCCACCAGACTGAGAGATACCTGCGGTGTGTGCATGCTTAGGGATTCGAGCAAATAACCCTAACCCCGTAGCAGCACAGATCGCCTCACTCGCACTATATAGCCCAGCTCTCTCCCCCATCCTTCGCTCCCTGCCTCGTTCTTGAATCCACTTTGTAAAGCGACACCCTGAGAACGAGTGTGCGTCGGGAAGAAGGGGTAGATTCAATTTGTTGAAATTAAATCTCCCACCAGGAACTCCTACAAGACAGGACCATTTGAAACACAACGACGTGTGTCCCCTTTGAGGTAAATATTGGAGACAAATTTTTCTCCTCCTTCTCCTTGTCCTTTCTTTGCTTTCTCTCTCGATTCCAGTGTTTGTATTTGTGTAGCTCCACGCGCACCCCGTTTGGTTTTCCGCTGGTTATCCGGAACTGGAAATTGTCAAAACAAACAATTAGGAAAATATAGCTTTTTTAATTATTTTTAGAAAACGACAATTTAAGTCGCGTTGTCTTGCCTTTGTTTTCTTTGAGCTCAGCTCATTATTTTCTCTCGTTGAATCGTTGTCAATCACGAGTGGCGAAAGTTTTCCTAGTTCAGAAGTATGCGGTTTTTAAAAACTCAAAAAAAGAGAAGTGGTGTCTTTATAATGACAAAAATACAACCTTTTCTGCACTGATCAGCTCTGATATATAGATGACTTAAATGAAGCGCATCGTTCATTATACCATATGGTCTGAAAATGAAGACGTGGAAGACGACTCTATGGATCGGAAGGCCTTCAACGAGCACGACTAAGGACAACTTTGAGCGTGTGAGGCAAGTGGTGCGTGACGATCGTCGTCTGGCTGTTAGAATACGACGCACGCGCAGGTGTGTCAGGACACCTCGAGCTCAGACGATGGAGACGCGGAGAATCCCGGGTGAATTCTTTCAGAAGTGAATGGAGGCGTGGCGGAGCAGAATGGAAAAGTGTGTTAGACTCGAGGGGGATTACTTTGAAGGGAAACTTGCAATTTGTATAAATCTTTTGAAATAATGTTTTGTGACCTCAGTCCTGGAACTTCCTTGAACACCTCGTAAAGGTATTGTACTGAATAAAACGAGGCAATTTCAGTCAGGGCGCTTTTTCTATAATGAAGGTATACCTATAGATTTCGTCAGGGCAGGAAATAGGAAAAAAGCTACAACAGTAGCAAGTTGTACTTTTCCGAACCGACTTTTCATTTCACTGACTATGATATATGTCAAGAAAAGGTATGGTCACAGTTCGGAACTTCTGCAATCATGTTGTCGCGACAAATTTGCCGACCACACCGACTAGGAAAACTATAGGTGGAGGAGCATTGACTGACTCAGTCATTTGCTTTGGATTCATAAACCAGTTTTCTGCAACCCTGTCCACGTGTTTTCGTGACCTCATTGGCTTCATTCATATAGCAAAACGCTGATATTTTGATTCTGCAAGGATGTTACCAGATTGCTCATTTAGCGAAGGAGACGTTGACAGGTCAAATATGAATATAAAAAGCTAAAATTTTCTTCTATTGTAGTAGTAGCAAAATAGGAGAAAGAGAGATGGAGCATAAATAGGAAGAAAACGCAGAGGGAGTATATTTTGAAAGGCCCAAATCTTTCTTAGGGATTAATGTGCTCCCTCCCCCCCCCCTGCTTCCGTGGCTACATGGGGTAAATGAGCCTTTTTTACCTGGACCCCCCTCGAGAATTTTCTGGTTGCGCCACTGACTGTTATTGGGCATTAACTTGTAACCATTTTTTGATGGATGGATCAGAAGACGATGAACTTACCTTCATGAAATGACCTCCACGAGATCCCCCGATATGACAGTATGCGATTTTTGTGGTGTTATGTCAGTATCAGCTATATTGTGTACATACAGGAGAAAACTTCAAATTCTACAGGATATATTCCAGAAAGAACTATTGCAGCATTAGAGACTATTTCTCAATCAAAGTCGTGAAGCAGTGGAAAAAAGATCCATCCCTTTATGTCAAAGTGCGATGATAACCTATATTAGATTTGCTGACTAGTATCCTCAAAAGAATATATTGCCATATAGGAACTCTGGGAAGACCAAAATCATGTTAATCGATTCCAATGGGCTAGATAGTCTGCATTTAAATTCCATTTGTTAATGGTTATACAAGAAGTGGAAGAGTTTGTGCATTTGGGTTCAGTCATCATGCCAATAAGGAAAGTAGCTCAAAGGAGACACGAAGGAGACTGGTTATGGCACGAACTGAAACACCAAGAATTTAGAGGACTCTTCACAGGGCTTAACCCTTCTGAGATAGAGGGGGTCCAGTGGACCCCTTTTACTATATTTTGTTTTTTTCAATGACTCATACATGTATGCTAATTGCTAACTAAAATATAACATCATATTTCTATTACGATTTGCAAGGAGCAATTCAATAAAAAAGTTCAGAATGCCATCTAAGGTCACACTTCAATGACTTCACGGTTTGTTTCTTTACAAACTGTTCTCCTGCACGATTGACAACTCTGACGAACCTTCCGTTTCCTTCTTACTGGACAGGTGCAGCAGTTAGCCTTACTCTGGAAGGTCCCTGCATTGAACGCGTTGTTTGACAACAATTCTAAAGTTCCTGAGAGCTTGTACAGTCGTCTTTTTTAGGACATTGAGATAAGTACCATGACGATCCATCATCGGTCTGGTCAGGTGTTCACCAACAACGTCTGAAGAAAGACCTATCGCACCAAGGTCTTTGCCGAATGACCACGACGCTTTCGTTCGTTGAAAAGAATGTAGGCATTGCATGCTGCCATATACCCGCTGCAGCGCGTTGTGACAACGTCATGGGTCATCGGTTTGTCAGGTGATATCAAGAATAGTTTCGCACTTTTTGGTCGAGAACACAAACGCCAACTTTTGTTTTGTTGTAATATATCCCGATTTTAGGATTCCCACCATCCGCGAATATAGGGAACTGATGCAATGTCGAAATAAGTTGAATAGTCTTTGTCTTTTTAGGGTTGTAGGAGACAAGCGTCATCTTGGATCGAAAAGCAAACAACATGGTTCCAACTTCCCTTTTGGCATGAGATTTGGTTCCGACAAGAAACAAATGCACCATTTCAAGCCTGTAGGGTTCCAATAGACCCCAAGCTGTGCTTCTGAGCTGTAGCGTGAGAAACAAAAAATGGAAACTGTGCCATATTAAACCTCTCTCCTAATGCGGAATTTACAGGGAGTCATTGTATAGTCATTTAATCAGTGAGTATATAAAAATGCCAAGCAAGAAAGACCTGCTGGAGTTCGCTGGAACCCCCCTCATGATCGAAAGGATTACGGTTCGCCTTCTTCATGCAACATTTGTTTTCAATAACTTCCTATTGGTGTGCGTTTTGGGCTATGACTAAAGATGACGAGCGCAGAGTCCATGCTTTCGAAATGTGGACATACTGTATACAGTTTTACAAGACTTTTCGGAGGGAAAGAACAACGAGTTACGGAAGCAGATGCAAAATGAAAAAATGAGATTTTTTGGACACGTGATACGTCGAGAGGGTAACAACAATGAGATCATCCAAGGTTTAGTAGAAAGTATAAAAGAATTAAGAATCAGATGTCGCAAGCAAAGTCGTGTATCGACAACACCAAGAAGTGGACTGACGAAGGATTGGCGACACCATGCATTTGTACATAAAAATAATAATAAACTAATTTACATTTTTTTGTTTTTTACTTCTTGTGTGTGCGTTTTGAGATACAAGGCACGCGTTTGTTTAAATTGCTTCATTTGTATTTTCGGTTTTGTTTAAATTGGTAGTGTAAATTTAAAATTTGAACTGACTACATGGATGACTGCCGGTGCCCTATTATAAAAGAGAGATTTCAGCTGTATTTTCTAAGCTGCTCCGGATAGAAAAACAGAAAATAGATTGTTTATCCACAGTGAATATTGTGTAAGTTGGCTGGTTGACTGGAATGAGTGAATTGAGCTGTCATTTTCCATGATCTCTAGCTGTCTGTTAAATGAGGACATACACACAGTACACTATATTATAGGAGGGAGAGTGCGATTTAGAAAACTGACTGAAATCTGTCAACTGGATACAACACTGACTTAGCAGCGTGTAAAGTGTGGACTGCTGAGAGATCGAAAGCAAGGAGGGTTTTGGAGTCAAGTACCGCATCCTAAGTGCATTACAATTGTATAGTGCTAGCTAAATTTACAGTATATATATATATAGCTGTACTACTGCTCATCATATATTGTAGTTGTACATATACCCTGGGGTGATCACCCGCCCGACTCTGCTTCTCATCCAATTACTGCGGCAGTGCTAATTTGCAATTTAACCGAAAAATAATAGTGCTTTTATTCAAGATACCTTACTTAAACGCACATACAGTACATGTATTGGCTCCGAAGGGATGCCTAACCGTTTAATACCACCCAGAGAGGCTGTGTGATAAACATACAACGGAGGATAGACACCAGCCCTCACCCAAGCGATACCGAACTTCCCATATATATTACCACGGCATTATGCCCCTCAGAAGGGTGGTCGCAATTTAACCGAAAAGGCCCAGCACTCAGCATCACCAATCGCTCCAGCTGTTTCAAGCCTTCACGAGGCGCGGAGCGACACCCCAAAAGTAGTGCAAATTGGTCGCACTCAGATCCGAACACTCACGCCGTTTTTGCGTTAGGTGGACACAGGTCGGGCGAGGCTGTGATCCACAAACACATAATCACCTCTGGGGACGTAGAAGAAAATCCGGGTCCAGAACGAAACGAATGCAAAACAGACACCTGGGACTTATTTGCAAGTTCTGCAGAGGTAAGTTTCACAACGATAAGAAATGCTCCAATACAACGAGATTCCGGGTCGAGAAAATGAAAGCAGACAAGTGGAGCTGCAAGACATGCCTAGAACAACAGGCTGATATAAACGAACAGCTGGAAGAACCGAAAGAGGAAGAACTCATAGCAGAACAACAGCCTATGGAAGAAGAAGGATAGAACTACGAAAGGGAAAGCAGTCAAGGAGCCGCAAGACAAATCCAAGAAGAGGTCAAAGAGGAGAAGAAATGCATATATTGGAGGAAGAAAATCAGACAGGTCCAAGAAGGAATTGAATGCCAAAAATGTGGAAAAGAGTCTCACAAGCATAGACAATGTTCGAGCCTAACGACACAGCAAATCGAACTCATTGAACCACAGCCAGAAACCAACAAATGGTACTGCGATATATGCACCAACAACATACAGAACATCAACTACGCGGGAAAAGAGGACAATCAAATCAATGTCATCAATGTCAAGAAAGAACAGAAGAACAAGGTAAAAAATGAATACATCAGAATACTCCAGTGGAATGCAGACAACATAGGAACGAAACAGCTCGAATTGCAAATGTTTTTGCAGGATCAAAAGATAGATGTGTTCTGCATCCAAGAAACTAAGCTGAATAAAAGAAGAAAAGATCCGATGTTTCAAAACTATGCCATCATTAGAAGATATAGGGATCAGCCCAGAGGTAAGAAGCAGGTGGGTGCTGCAGGGGTCCTAATAGGAGTTCATAACAGCCTAGCTTTCAAACAGAACAACCTCAACCTCAGAGACGACCGGGACAGAACGACGGAGTTTGAAATACCTCTCTCACGAAGAAAGAAGCTAAACATTTTCAATGTTTATATCCCACCAGTAATGAAATCACGAAATTGTTCAAAATAGGGAGGACTACACGAGCCTACAGAAATGGACATCAATAAACAATGCCCTGATACTCGGAGATGTCAATACCAAATCGACACTGTGGGACAATTGCAATAATGAAAGCGACATCAGAGCCAAACGCATCGAAGAACGGATTGCAGAAAGAAGTATGGTCTGTATTAACTCGGGAGAATACACATACAACAGCAGAGAGAGAGGAGGGAGACCTACTCCAGACCTGTCTCTGACGCATAGCAGCCTATAGCAGATAAATGCGACTGGCAAGTCCTGGACGATCTAGGGTCAAACCACAGACCGATCATAATGCAGGTAAATGAAAACGAAAGAATAATGAATGAAGAAAAACCGCGATACAAGTGGAAACTAAACAAGGCGAACTGGACCGAATTAAATAAATATACGGAAGATAACATAAAGGTAGGTCTAGAGAAAAAATGCTTGGACAAACAGTACCAATACCCCCAAAAAGCAATGACCGAGGCAGCAAACAAAAGCATAGATATGAGCAAGATAAGCCCAAAACAACAAGCAATGGATGGTCGAGAAAGTAAAAGAACTCATCAAGAAACGCAATAGACTAAGGAAAGAAATGGGCGAAACGCAGGAAAAGATAAAATATTGGATAGAAGGATGTAACGAAGTTAGAGAAAGAATCCAGGTTAAGAAGAAAGAGTGCTGGAAAACATTCGTGAAAAAACTAGACATGGACACACCAAGCAGTAAAATCTGGAAAGGGATAAAAAAACTCGAAGGGAACCAAAGCTAGCAGTGAAAACATACGCCAGCATATCAAAAAGCAATAAGGACAAACTAGACAGGAAGTTGAAAAAAGCAAACAGAATGTACCTAGCAAAACCACACGTCAGGGAAGAGGACGAACAAGACATTTCCATAAAAGAAATCAAAGATGTTATTGAGGAAAAGCCGAATGAAAAAGCCCCGGAGAAGACGCCTAACATATGAGATGTTTAAACACCTAAGCACAAAAGGAATGAGGCTCCTCAGCATTATCAATCAAACCTGGAACCAAAGCAAACTGCCGACACAATAGAAAAGAGGCAAAATCATCCCACTTCTGAAAGACGGGAAACCAAAAGAGGAAATCAAATCATACAGACCGGTATACATAACACCCTGCATCAGTAAGATAGCGTAATAAGTGATCGCGAGCAGACTAATGTACCTTCTCGAAAACTACAGCAAATTAGACCTCTGTCAAGCAGGCTTCAGGGCCCAAAGAGAAGCAAGAGACGATGTATTAAGACTCACTCGAGGAGACAGTGACAACATGCAAGGAAACGGGAAGTCAAAGATGACGGCAACTTGCTTCTTTGATATAGAAAAGGCGTTCGATAAGGTATGGAGAAACAACCTGGAAAGAAATATGATCGAAATGAACATCCCGTTTTTATTTGTCAAATGGGTAGCGCATTTCTTCCACAATAGACAGAATAAAGTCAACTGGAACAACATTAGTAGCAAGGCGGTGATTTTTACAGAAGGACCTCAGAGATCGGCAATCTTCCCTATTATTTTCATTATCTACATCAATGACATCGGACAAGAACTAAATCCCAGCACTGAAAGTAGTCTGTTTGTGGACGACGCAGTAATATGGGTCAACAACCAAACCAAGCAAGAAACGCAAAGAAATCTAACAGAAGAGGCAGGAAAAATACAGAAGTGGGCAACAGAAAACAGGATAAAACTCAACCTAGAAAAAAAGCAAATTCTCATCTTCAGCACAATCAACACAGACGTGCAATGTTAGCCGCAAGTAGTGATCGAAGGTGTAGAGCTGAAAGTGTCAAAAAGTGTCAAGATCCTCGAAGTAATCACTGAGCAACCTTAGTTTCAGGGAACATATAGCCACCATTGAAAGGAAAACTCAGAAAAAATTGAACACCATCAGATGCATCGGGGGCAAAGACTGGAACCAGGACGTAAGATCGATGAAAAGAATATATACGATGTACATCAGACCGGTCATCGAGTATGCGGGGCCAGTATGGTACCCGTTGTTCTCAAAATCAGAAAAAGACAGAATAGAGAGACAGCAGAACGAAGCTCTAGGCAGACTAGCAAAAACATGCCCAACTGACTTCCTGAGGCTAGAAAACAAAATGGACCTCCTTGAAGACAGAATTAGAAACAACAGTCTGGTAGCTTGGGAAAAGTTGAGAAAATGCGTAAGACAAGACCCAAGAAAGGAAATAACCCTGAAAGCTGCTAGATACAACCTCAGGACGAGACACGGATGGAGCAAAATGGTAGAAGGCAACATGCCACAAGAAAACAAAGAGGCAAAAACATCAACATTACCGAAAATACCATCGAAACCATAAAAGCAACCAAGAGACAAGGCAACAGTATCCGCAAACCTGGAAGAAAACATCAACAAGGACACCCCCAACGAAAGGAAGAAAGAATTGGGGCTCAGGAAAATGAAAAGCTTAGAGAGAGACCTCGACCTCAAAGAACCATACTACACAGACGGATCATCAGTGGAAGGTACATCAAACGGAGGATCAGGAGCAGTGTTGCTGAAGAACAACGAGGAGATAATTTGGAAAGCATTCCAGCCGCGCGGTATCTTGTGCTCCTCATTTGACGCGGAATGTGAGGCTTTAATTCTAGCTCTGAACAACATCAAGGAGACGAACAAGAAGAAAGCCCTAATCTGCACCAATAGCTTCTCTATGGTGGAAGCCCTGAAAGGGAACTGCAGTAACAACAATCACATACGAACTGTTGATTTCTTTCGGAATATTGAAAAATTCAGCATAATTCGTAAGAATCTGATTCATCAATGAAAATTTCAACTAAAGATGTCGTCAATTTGCACAGGAAATAAGTTGGAATAATTACTTATGAAATGGAAGAATAATTATGAAAACACAGTTTAGGTGCCAACAATCCAGAAAAGCTTCTGTACAGTATTTCCTATCAAACGATATTCATTTTTAATTGCGATGGGGAGAGAAGCATAGTCTTTTTACAATGGATCAGTTTTGCATACAAGAAAAAAATGGAAAGAAATGCCTTGTTTACAATGAGAAATCGTCCATAAACATACGCTGAAGGATTGCAAAGTGCAAGGATTTCTCCCAAAGAAGTGCTTCATTTCGAACAAGCAAACAAGAAGCGATGTCACGTAGCATTTTATGCAAAGTTTTTGCTGGTGCGTCCTCCTGATGTCAACAGATTTTACATATTGCCCAAGAAAAGTACCTCATTTAATACAGTATATATCTAAATCGATATATACAAATCGACTGTTAAGATTGTGTTAAGAATCTCGCTCTACCGATTGCGCCCTGGATGCTTTGTCAGTGTTAAGGTTCGATCGATCGATGAGCATCGCATGAAGTTATTTAATTTCGCCGTTGTACTATATAGTAGGTGTGTTGCTGCAGTCTCGTAGATAAATTATTATTAGTGTAACCTAATAGCCGTAACAGTGCTCAACCGGGCAAATAAACTGGTACACCACATAATTATCTCGTTTCGTCTGGGCAGAGGGCTTCTTCAGTAGATCACATATTGTTTTCTGCTTGTAGTAAATTCTTAGAGAGATTTTCTTTATACCAGAAGTTTTGTAAAAGTAGAATATTGTAAATAAAATTTGAATTAAATCTTTTTCACTATTTTGTTGATTTTTTAAAAATCGAATATGCTACATTAAACCTACAGCAGGCATGACAGTGGAGTCAAATGAAAAATCCGGAAATTTTTAAGGGAAACAATTCGGCCGCCTATGGCTACGCGAGCATGTAAAGGCGTCTCAGAATTGGTGTTTATGAAAGAGCCAACACATAAAAACTTGGATTAAAAACGGGAAGTTATGACTTTCGATCGCTTTTGTTACAAAATAAAACTATAAAAAGTCAATATTTTGCATACATATATAAAATAAAGTAGATATGGCATATGTACAAAATAAGTATTCAATATATTTATTACAATTTACACTGGCAATATGAAATGTTTGGTTATAATCAATTTACATGAGAGGCAACATCAGGTAACAAATAATAATGTAAAAAACAAACTTAATTAGCATAATTAGATTAAAATAAAATAGAATTAAAAACCAATAATGTTTCGATGATTTAAATTTAAAAAGTATATACCTATAAAAATATTAATCGCATCAGAGCATTGTAATACCAGATTCTGAATATTGAAATTTGTCATGTACAAAGAAATGATTGCAGATAAAGTTTATTAATCTTTCAAAAGTTTGCGTTTTTAGCTAATGATTCTAACTTCTCGTGATGATTTTGCCTAGTAGTCTTCATTCCAGCTCTGATTGCCAATGACTCCTTCTTTTGAACTCTACGTTTTTCCTCTAGTTCTTGCATATACAGTATATCTTATATGTTGTATGAAAGTTGGAGATCCACTGGGTCATAGGCTATGTTGCTTCGCTTGAAGTACTGGATTGATGTTTTATTGGCTGCTTTGAGACAATATTTGATCGTTTGAATAGCTTGCAGAGTCTCAATACGTAGACGGCTGGATTGTGGGTCAAGAATATCATCCATAACGCTAAAGGCTGATTCGACCTGAGGACCATGGAAACATGAAAGCAGGGCAAGGACTGATTTTGAAAGGAGGGGAAATTGATTATTAAGAGAATACCACCAATCAATCATTGAGCCGTTGGTGAGATGCATTTTATTCAGGGACATTGACTGAGACATGAAAGCGTCGTTACTTCAAGCTGAACTGCATTTTGCTCTTCAGACGAGATTACAGTCAGAATGATTTTGGTAAACTTTAGCATGTGAGATTACGACAATGAATGACCTCTCTTGCTGCTGGATCAATCGTTGACAAAGAATGGAGAGTTTGATTGTCGAGAGGCATTTTTTAAGGTAAGGCCCACATGTGATGAAAGCTTTCATCAGCTTTTCCAAAAATTCTTTTGTGGTTTTCTCCTTGCAGGTACTGAGAAAAGCTTTCGTTTTGTAGTCAATAAACCACTCGTCCTTCTTAAGAAAACTTTCTGAACAGACGACATTGTCAGATGCCAGATGGACCATGATTGATTTCTTCTCAAACATCAATACATACTCTTTGAACAGAGGTAAAATTGCTTCCAAGAAGTACAGTGTATAAGCATGGTTCGTTTATTGAATTTCAAAAGGAAAAGGACAATTTTGGCTTTTCTCTGTTTGCCTTGGTCTGTCAGCGCCTTTTTATTGAGAATATTGTGCATTTCCCAGATGCGGGCTTTGGATGCAGGACTACAATCCATTTTTCGCACTACATCGAGAATGCGCAGCTTGTACAATGCCATATCATCAGAAGACAGAAAAGGAAAGGAAATCACAGTATAGATATCAATGAGTAGGAGAACATCTACTGGGACATCAATTTTCAAAACACAAAATATTATCGAAATACCCCTACCCCTCACCCCATATAATTTGATTGCATATTTTTTCTATTCCAGAAAATGAACATTTTTGCATTCTCATGCCTGATACAGGTGTTTACTTGCTTAGTACCAAGTTTCAGACAAATTGGCTGTTTATTTATGAAATAATTGAAGTTTAGTCTCCGACTCTTTTTATTGATCACCCGGTATAATTCTAATGTTTTTAATTAGGATATAATATATTATCTTCATAGCTTTATGAAATATTTTAATCTAGAAAGTCACTTATTTCATTTTTTAATTTACATGAAAAATGCAAATTTTCATGAAAATATTAGTGATTTTTAAAAGTATTATAAAATAAAAATAATTGGTAAAACTAAAAAATAATTTAAATTATTAGTTTAGAAATATACAGTATATATATCCTTTTTTATTAGTTTTTAATATAACTTTTCAGAAACCATAAACTCATATAATAGAAATTAGACTATAATACTTTTAAGCTTCTGCTGTTCTAGCAATATGTCATACGACATTATTGATCAACTAAAAATTGATAAAATATATCATTTGGTTAATAGTATGTACTGTATAGCATGAAAAAAGAAAAGCAGATGGTTTGAGAACAGGACATACTGTTGGATATGCCAATAGTACACATAATTTGTGAATGGCATATACAGTTTGAGAAACAAAAAAATTTGCTAGTTGTATAGAAAATATACCTAATATTATAGTTATTATATGAAAAAATATGAATAATATATTTAAATTATAAAATATATTATTAAATTTTTATCTAATTTTAGTTAAAATCAACTGAATTAAAATATAAATAGTCTTCGCGTCAAGCCTTCATCACGTTTATTGATTACCGGATTATTATTCTTGAAACATTTGGAGGTAGCTTCGTTGAGTGTTGTGCAACAAAACAGATGTGTTCACACAAATTTCTGATTTTAAGGATCTTTCTGGGTGCTTATCTTGGTAGTGCGATTTGATAGCGCCGTTGTAGGTGTGTTGCTGCAGTCT
>JAUYWV010102919.1:0-13289 GCA_032274565.1 Nematoplana nigrocapitula | reverse complement strand
TAAACTGCAAGAAACCGTCATTTACTGTATGGCACTTTTATTAAACTGCAAGAAACCGTCATTTACTGTATGGCACTCCATTTAAACTGAATAAACTTCTGTGACCACCCTGCCCAAGTAGTCTCCTTAAGGAAACCATCATTTTCTTTACGGCACTGCACGTTAACACTTCGTACAAATAGAATCGATCTGATGGTACCAATCGATTCGTCTCGTCAACACCTTTCGAATGATATGCTGAATGATATGATTCGCCGCTGAATTATCGATTTTTGAAAATGTTTCCACGGGGGTCCGCCGGGGGGGTCGACCTTGAGATCACGTGGTTGACCTTGAGATCACGTGGTTGGCATTACAACTATGACGCACTACGCTCTGATTGACTGTTGTCATGGAGGGGGGGGTCCCCGGGGAGGGGGTCGACCTTGAGATGACATTGAGATCACGTGGTTGTCATGACAACTATGACGCACTACGCTCTGATTGGCTGTTGGCATGACAACGATTTCACGTGACCTTGAGATCATCATGTGACTACAGCACGTGATGACCTTGAAAATGACCTTGAGGTATGACGTATTACGCTCTGATTGGCTGACCTATTTTCGTTTCTAGGAGAATTCCCATGGTTGGTAAGGGAATTCCCAAAATCTATTTTTAGGTGAGTTAGATAGAAAAAACTCCTACTAATGGCGCGGACCAGTTGAAATTAGGATCCAGAGGACGTGGGTTCAAGCTTAACCTCTGCTGAAAATCCCCGATTTTTGTACGATAGACATCAATTCAATTTTTCATGAATTTTTAATAATGTATATCAGTAGTAAAATTTAGGTGCAGCTAAAAATATTAATGAGCGTCGAAGTTAGACGTTGAGTCGACGTTAATTATATTCGACGTAAGGTCGACGTTGGATGTTGCTCGGAGGTGTTAACAAATGCAAAAAGCATAGAAAGCAAGGAACCCAGATAATCGTTTATTGGCATGGTAAAGGACAAAAGTTAATGTAAATATACCGAATATCCCAAAATTATGATGTATGTTATTCATTGAAGGCGTTGTAATTATTGTCTGTCATTTCTAATTCTCATCCTAAATTGAATGATTTTCAGTGTCCCTAAACAATTATCTTAGGCCTAGTTCAATAAGTAAAAATAACTTGTTTAATAAATTTAATAAAATCAGACATATATTTGTTTGGTGACCCTTCGAGATAGATAGAAAGATTGTAAGATCCAAATTAAGAAGCTGATGAACAACATCCTATTTAATTACCGAGACATAAATTATGAAATCATACTTGAAGCATAAACAAATCTCACATTTTGCAACATTATATAGATAAAACCGCTAGGGTATCTGCAAAGATTATCAGCTAGATTTTTCATTGAAATAATGTATACATAAACGCAGGTGTATGCGAGATAAGTCCATGTGATATAATTCAATTGGCAGACAGTAAAAATGTAAATCAGAAGTCGAGATATGACCGATTAGTCACCATGATAGTAAGCAAGTAAGTAAGTAATATCTTTATTGCATGTATGAAAACCCGAAGGTTTGATTGGACAAGCAGAGATGAGACAATAAGAAAAACCGCATGTGAAATTGCGAAACAAATCGAGAAATATACAAAAATGCGCATAAAAATTTGCGAGTCAAGCCGAAAAATCTACAATACAGTATATATAATCTTGCGAAACACCGATTTTCACAAGAGAAAAATTAAATGAAATGTTTTAAGCCAAAGGGGATCAGGCTTTTAGAGAAATACTCGGTACGGCATCTCAAAAAAATAATTTCTGTCCCTCAAGACCATAGAGACGGATGGGCGGCGGTAATTTTCAACAAAATTCGAAAGATTGCCCAGGGCATGCAGAGACACGGAAATTTGTTTTACAAAGGTTAATTGGAGCGCCTACACTCCAGCGACTCTATTTCAGTGGCGATAAGCGCCTTAGCATATGCACCGTCGGGAAGGTTAATTTGCAGCACTCTTCTCTGAATCGCTTCTATTTGGTCGTGCTGACGCCTGGTGAGACTTGTGTGCCAAACAGGGCAGGCATAATCTAGAATGCTTCTGATCATGACCCCATAAACTGACACCATCTCAGACACACTTACATTCGCAAACTATACAACGCCTTGTTAAAATGCAAAAGAAGTCGTCAATGGAATAGAGGAAAGATAAATGATTCAATTTTAAAAAAACACTTATCAACGTAAGAATCATATATATGAATTACAGACAAGATCTGCGTAGGTGGAGTCAAAAGCTCGTGAATTACATTTTAATTTTCATTGATAAGTAAGTCAGACAAAACTTTTTCGTTACTGTATAATTCAAATTCGAACAATTCTTTCATATGATTTAATTTGCAAAACAATATACGAAACCAATCTTCTAAATAACGTTTTTCTCAACCCATTTCTTTTTCTACAGCGGACTGGAGAAAGCAGTTGAAAGTAATAAATACAACATCTTTTCCGCCAAGTTTTACCACCAAATCTACACAGCCGGAAATACTCCAATTTCCCGGTTCTATCGGGTGGTAGAAAAACTTTCGAATAACAACACACACCTGTATCAAATGATTGGACCGATGGCATGCAACTATTTCCGTTTGTTTATCTACTAGATCATGTAATCTATCGAACCGTACTACATTCTCTGCGACAGTTTTACCATTATAGTTCAAAGTGACGAAGGCTAGTTGATTATCTGGCATAAACAAGAAAACAACACAAGCTTGATGGTACAATCGCAGAATGGGGACGTCCCATATGGTACAACATTGGCATGGCTGTTCTAACGATTTGCCACATTCGCAACTTTTCCTATCTGTCTGGATAAAATGATTAGTGTCTGGAAAATAATCAGCCCAGCCTCGCGACAGGTTGACCTGCCTCTCCAGTGCGCCCATCGCGATTTTATTCCTGAGCACTTCCATAGCATGACTGTTCGAGATTCCAATAGACTGGTATACACGAGAGGACAAAGCTCGATTGATCTCCGAGAGAGGCGTGCCCTTAATTTCTGACAAAGACATCAGACTGTTCTTGTTTTGTAAAACCTTTTTGTATTTCGAAAATTCTATTTTTATTGCAAATTGATAAACACATAGTAAGAGACAGCAAACACTAATTAGAACTAACAACCTTTTTAGTTTACACCGCTTAATGATTGTAATTACCAGTCTAAATCTGACCATGTTGAATGAAAAATCTAAAAATAAAAACAACAACAATGGGATGAAGTTATATAAAAATTACTACCTGCATTTACTATTATTGAATTCATGTGTAAATAAAGTTAAAATCCTATAATTGTTCAGGTTTAACTATAACTATACATTTTCGTTGTAAATCTAATAGTACTTCTTAGATTATATATATAACAAACATAATACACATATAATTTCGTGTCTTTAAATGATATTATTATAATCACTAAACTATTGAAAACAAACGCCAATGATATTAGGGCATATAAAAACGATTAAAAATACATATAAAATTATCCAGCCGCAGCGGCCAAGAGCGGTCTTCATGGTTGTAAAATAAGCGCGGAGACAGATGCCTAAAAGTAACTATATATGTTTAGTCTATCGTGATTGGAAGACTGGCGTTTAGACAATATGTCACCTATATTCTATAACCAGTAGGTTCACGTTTATGTCATTCATTTTTTGCACTCCTTGTGATTTTCTGCTTTAGATTTTTATAAGAACCATCTGTTTAATTTTGTTAGCATGCATTTTCTGGGCTTTCCACGTCCACGTTTTTCACGAAATCGTCCTTCGATGATTGTTTTCATTAGGTTATATTTTTTAAAGATGTGACCTATCTAGTTTTTCTTCTGTCTTAATATAGTCTGAAGTAAATTACGTCTTTCTTGTATCTCTTCTAATACATCTTCGTTGGGTTTACGATCCTGACATGATATTTTCTGCATTCGTCTCCATATCCACGTTTTAAATGCTTCTATCTTTTTCTAATCACTTTCTTTGAGTGTCTATATTTCTGATCCATAAAGGAGTACACTCCATATTATTGATTTGCAATTTTCTTCTTAGTTCCTATATTTAACCTTCTGATGAACAATTCTCTGCGTTTAGCAAAAGCTTGCTTAGCCATAGCAATTCTTGTTCTTATTTCCTCAAGGCATCAACCATCCGATGTGATAATTGCACCTAGATATTTGAAACTTTTCACTTGCAATACATCATGTCAGTTTGACCTTTTTTCTAACTTTTAATAGTCTCACGTATGTATTTACACCACCTTTCACGTGGTTGCTTTGTTTCTCTTGAGCTCATTGTTCAATTGCTTGAATTTTCGTCTTCCATTTTCATTATTGATGGATTTGCATTTTCTCCTTTCTTACATTTTATTTATCATTTCTGGAGTTATCCACGGCTTCTTTGGATCAATTGTTTCTATGTATCCTATGTTGATTTCCGCTGTCTTCTTTCTAGTTTCATTTTAGTTCTTTTATAATTTATTGTGGTTGGGTTGACTCTTTGTATTTCTTGGTCGACTTCTTCTGCAAACCTATTACGAATTTATTCATTTCTCAATTTGCTGGTATTCTAATTTTTGCATATTTTCTTCCACTTGAATTTTGAGTTCGTAGTCATCATTACCAAGTTTGGGTCAACATCTGAACCTGGGTAGATATATAATTTCTTTACACTATTTTGGTATCACTGCTGACTTTATTTGAATGATGTTGATGGACTATTATAGCAACGTCATTTCTCTGTTTTTCCTCCTCAGTAGATGATTTGGTATACATTGTTAATGAAGTCTGTTGAACATTTCCAATGTGTTTCGCTATGTCCATTAATGTTGATAGTATAACGTTAATTTATTTATAATTAGCTTATCTATAATTCTTGGGTTTATTTTCTATCAGACATACCTATATACCTGTAAGATAAATATCAATATTCATTTACCAACATGTAATTCAACATAAAAGATAAATAATATCATGATATACAATAGATATTCAATATATTATTTATGATATTTGGTTAAATATATAAAGTCATGAGTAGCTGTCTAAATAAACATCATTTAAAATAATATATGCTTCATTAGAGTTGTTTTTCACTATATTAAAGTTATACATTTTATAATGCTCAAAATGTAATTTGAGGTAATATATCATTTTTCATAAAAGACATATTTTTAGTAATAAATATATTAACATATTACTTACAATTTATTTTAACTTACATTTGTAAAAATGTATTATATTCTCATTACAGAAATAATATCAGAGTAAAAATAATATCATAATAAAAATAGACACAATAAGGCTGTTAATATATATTTGGGTTAAAGTATTGTGTATCTTCAGTATTTTTCTATCATACTAATTAAGAGTTTTATATAAATATGTATGGATTTCTAAAAACATTATATATATAATTTAGTGAACAGCTAAGATATAATTAAAATAATGGAATTTTAGGCAGAAACCTGAAATGATGATTCAATTAGCAACCAAGGTACAAGCAGAGGATTCTGTGCCTCTGACCAGCATCTAAATCACCAACAAGTATCTGTTGGTCTAAAGCTATACCTTTGAGTATTGAACAATGTGTGTCAACCAACTGGTAGCTACTGTATATTGAAGGAGTCTTCTTATTGAACAGACTCTGTTTTTTGTAGTCTATCCATGGACCATGTGCATAATAGCACAAGAAAAACATATCTGCTACAGTATTAATTTTGCTATCACATGTACTTCATAGTGGTAGTAAACTAAGAAATGTATATAGGCTATTTGGTGTTGCTGAATGGTTGACCATTCTCTAAGACATTCTGGCAAAGGCGAAATTCAATGGTTTGTGGTCAGTGAAAGTAGAAAATTCAGTAGTTTCCAAAAATAAGGAAATGATGGATTATCAAGTATAGTGCCAGCAATACTGTTGAATGACCCATAAATTGTTCAGGTAGATACAATTGATGGCTAAAAAGGCTAAGAAAAAACAAATGTTATCTATGAGTTATTCAAGATCTACTGTGGTTTGATGGTGTATTCTTTAATGGTATATAAATATTATATTTAATTTTAAAAATTTATAAAAAAAATTACTAGTAATTTTTTTATAAATTATTAAAACAAATATATTATGTTAAAGTTTATAAAACCAATACTTACTTCCAATATGTCTTGTTTTACTTTCCAAGGACTAAGCTATCTTTGTAATAAGGTTAAAATTTTACAATGATATTTATAAATTCCAGAATTACCTTACATATACATATTTTTTACATAAAATAGTATTATATGGCTAGTAAACTAAATAAAATTCCCTTTGATAACTCTTACATGTTAGTAATTTATATTTAGTAGTAAAGTATATAAATTACTGTTTTAACAATTTAATATTGTAATACATATTAAGAATATTCATATAGACTACAAATATTTAAATATTTAGATTAATATTTTGTTATAAAAAATAAAACTTTAATTACTATAAATAAATTTATTATATGTAAATAAAATGCTAAACAATAATAATATATTTTAGTTTATAATAAGAAAAAAAATACTATTAGAAGTATTAATTTATTTTTAAAAGTATTTTTACTTTTTATAAAGAAATATCATTAAATATAGTAAGAATAGCCTATATTGGTTTTATTTAATAATTTTATTTATATATACTATATTTTATAGATATTGAAATATATTCATAATATGAAATTAGCTATAATTTATATTATATTTTTATATACTAATTAAAAATATGAAATATGCTACTTTTAATGTAATTAGAGATATTGTTAGACTATGAATTATGATTTTAATAAATTTATAATACTTTAAAAATTTATGAGGATCTTTTTATATTATTATTAAGCAAAATAATTATATATTGTTAATAAAAGTGAATTTGGACTATTTATGATTTATTTATTTCGAATAAGACCTATTATTGACGACAGCTCATGAAACTTGTTATCAAAAGGTATGTAATATAGTGTTAAGGCCATATAATGGTAATATACTTCATAATTTGGTAATCTTCTAATTTCTTACATTAAAATTATATTATTAAAAAATAAGTATCATGAAAATTATTGGGTGCTAGGGTTAATAGTGTGAAAGTGCCTATGGAAGATTGATCTGTAGTTATATTATTTTCCATAATTGCAATATATGGTATTCTGGTTACTCAAATACTCACCATTGGCATTGGCTAGCAAATATTGGCTGCTTTTCAAAATCATCAGGTTGTGAATAATATGTTGAATTTTGTGGACCCCAATAATATCTACATTTTACACGAAGTCAAAGGTTGCTGAAGAAATTGTAAAGGCAAATTTCAGTTCATGTGATTGCGTGGAATAAGCAATGGTCTCTTCCACTCTTATTTACAAGAGTTCATTTGGTGAGGCATTTATCCAACAATCAATTTGGATACATTTTATTAGACACTATTAGTATTACGATGCTTCAATACTTCACATGCTATGTACACATATATACAGTACTATGCTATATTGCTATGGTATGTACATTTTTTTGGTTTAATAATAATATATATTTTTGGAACGGATATATTCATTTTAATTTATTTTTTAATAAATAATTTAACTCTTGATAATAGATTATCACCCATAATTTTTTTTAAAATCTGTATGCAAATTTATTTTGAATTAACATTTCATTGAGTCTTACTCACCGAGCTTGTCTGTGTTTCAATCGTATTCTGATGAAAGAAAATTATCATAGCAACAAATGTACACAAATATGACCTTGAAAAGAAATTAAATACTATCCTTTCTCTTGTGCCATATTCATTGTAGAAGCTCGACGACTGATGACGGAAATTCCCACAACAACATTTTCCATCTTTCCGGTCTTGTACTAGCGCTTTTAGTTCAGACGCTGATTGCGCGACTCAGGAGTGGGCATTGTAGAGTATCGATCGTACCGATTCCGTATAGACCCGGATTTAAATCTGACTTGTGCACACTGTGGAGAGGATGATCAGACTGCTGGAGCACTGCTGGCTCCATATAGCTGCCTATATATGCCCTGCTGACCTAAACCCTCGGGTGCGCGCACGTTATTCGGGGTCGGGGTCCAGGGGCGGATCCATAGGGGGGGAGTCGGGGGGTCCGATAACCCCCCAAATATTCAGGCACCCCTTCCCCCCTTGTACATAGAAATAGCCTATGTCCTGTATGCCTATAACCTTCATAATTTGGCGCCCCCACAAACTGACCCCCCCTCCCCCCAAATGAAATTTCTAGATAAGCGTCTGGGCCGGGTCCCGCTTTCGTCGGTCCTAACGGAGCACCCCGTGTTGGCGACCTTGTATCTGTGGGACCCCCAGCTCTTCTGACAGCATGATTCAATTTCTGCAAGAGATCAATATCTCGATTTAACAAAATATTCGTGACCTACTGGGATACGATGAAGCTGCGAATATGTCCATTGAGAATATGGGTGTTCATAGAAAGATAAAGGATCGAGTCTCCAAAAGCTGCATATGTCCATTGCAGTGGACATTGCTTTAATCTTGTTATAGCCCATTCATGTTCCCTGCCCAATACGAGAAATGCCATCGCCAAACTGCGGACAGCTGTACGTTTTGTCTGTTTTTCGTTACCATGGACAGCAGCCCAAAGCGCAAAGGTATTTTGCAATCAATTATCATGAATGCATTGCCCGACATTTCCAGACTTATGAATGGTCCCATTAACCTGTGCAGAACATGGTGGTCTTCACGGCACGACTCGTACATATACACTTTTATCAAGCATACAGCTACGGAATTATCGCTCTGGAATACATTGCGCGTGGTGCGAACTAAGAGGCATGCTGTGGAGAGGATTTCGCCAAAGTTACATGAGATACAACATCCAGATACGATGCCAATTCACTGCTGACCAGTCTTACGTCTTTTGATTTCATCATATGTTTCTTGACTATGAACCAATTCCTGTCACATTTGGAAGGAATAACTGCATGTGAAATTACAAGGCCGCACCGTGGATATCATTATTGCATACCACGAAATTGCTGAGGTGAAATCTATCTACCAAGATATCTCAAAGAACGTAGGCCAAGAATTTTCTACATCCAAGTCGAACGAATGGCACATTCCGTAACACCGAACAAACAATGCCGAGGACTGTTGGTCGCCAAACAATGAGCAACAATGCTCCTGCTGATACCCCTTATAGGAGTATTACCGACGAAACCTTGCCATTCCCTTCATTCACCACATAAACTCAGAGTTGAAGAGTCAATTTTCTGACCTTTCTATTCTCTCCTTTAAACTTTTGGGGCTTGTCCCATCTATTCTCTACGAAGAGGAGCACCAGGAGTTCGTTGACAATGTTGTCGATTTTATGCAGAAGACTTACCATTCGCCCGTACCATTCGCCGGTTTGTTCCCCTAAGAGCTGTTTTGATTGAAGCATCGTTTCCAAAAAAACTTCCCAAATGACGTCCTGCAAACGCAGAGCAAGCGTTGAAGAATACGACGAAAAACGTTTCCCACACATTTTCACTCTTTTAAAAAATATTGTACAATCCCAGAGACTAGTTACGAGTGCGAACGTAGTCCCAATGCCCTGTGCAAGCTCCATACATATTCGAGAGCAACTATGACGCAAGAAAGTCTCTCTTCACTGATGGCAGAGGCTGCCTGGAGGAGCTATAGCTGAGTAGGCATGCATAATACTTTACATATTGATTTAGGTTCTACCGTATTATACCTATACGTCTTGTTGTACCGAATGGAGTTTGTATTTGTACGGGTAGCCTATACATACATATGATTTCTGAAACAATATGATTTGTACTGTCTAAAAATGGTCTACTTTTTCAAGTATCCACCACCCCACGAAAAATCCTGCGTACGGGTCTGCGTCTTGCCACTCCACTCCGTCAAACCGTTTATCCAGCACCTTCAGGGGCTCCTTGATATCTCTTGCCGGCCATCATTCCTTCTAGTATATGGTTAAAGAAAGTTCTCTCGCACTACCCCATCACCAAGTGGCAAAAGTACTGGAACTTTAGTTTACCAACATTTCTTATCAATTGACTTTCTATTCCAATCTCTGCGAGGACTGACTCGTTGGTTCTGTACTCGATCCCTCCAACTAATTCCAAGCATTCGACGCCAACACCACATTTCCTGGCTGTTAATTCTGTTTCTGTTACTTCTTCTTATCGTCGAACTCTACGCTTCGTATGGTAAGATTGACCATATCAGCGCCTTCGTCAGTCGCATTTTCAGGGTTATTTTTATTTGTCGTAAATTTCCAAAGATTTTAAATAGATTATCTACGTAGCACTGCGGGGAATTCCCCGTTGTTTCGTTTTCCAAGTTTCCTTTTCTCTGGGTGGTAGAAAAATGGTGTACTATTGATTTCAATGCAAATTCACGTAATTTCAAAGAGGAAAAACTACATGAAATATAACACAGATATGAATAGAAATTATATTAAAATGTGCGCCTGAATGAGAGCTACAAAAATACATAACTTATAGCAGTATACTTTAAATAATAAAAAAGTTGTTCCGATAACGACTTTATCGAGTTTATCTGCGCCCTCTCACCCACTCTATTGAAATCAAATAGGATTACTCTAACACAACCGCCAGATTCTTCCAGGTCTTGATCCATTACTGCGTCATGTAGAGTAAGGCATGGGTAGTAGAAGAAGATGGAACAGCTCCAAATTGCTTCCCGTCGACAAGAGATAATATAACTGGTTTGATTGCCTTTTCTAGCTGGAATTCTTCAGCCAGTTTGGACAAGGAGGAAGTCAGGGAAATCTGACGCAGGTTGGAGGAAGGGGATTTTTTATCGCGGGGGCATATATCTGCCGACTTTTCACACAAGCAGGGCACTTCTTCATTAGCAAAGGACGAGTTAAGAAGGCGCAAAACAGCAGGAGCGAACTCGTGGCTGAAATCTCGCAAGATCCAAATCGGACAGACCCGGTTGGAGGCAGTAGATTTCTTGCGGGCAAGGCGACTGAGCTTCTTTTCAACCTCAAAGGGAGAGACTTGAATCGGCGTATCGGTGGAAGGAAAGCGGTTGACGTGATTCAAGGAAGGGAAGTGATTTAATAGGGACAAGAATTCGTTGTTAAGATGTTCTAGGAGATCAGACTTAAGCATTTCTGCCAAGTTGCGAACGAATTTGATGTTTCCTTTCTTCTTCTTGAACCCGCAAATATCTTTGATGGTTTTCCACTGGGACAAGATAGGAAAGCCAGGTTTCCGTAACCGTGACGTCATCGGGCTTCTTTTGTTGACAGAAAACATGGTATTCGTCTATCTTCGGGGCCAGAGACTGCGCATTGGACACGTACAAGGAGGGAATGAAGGACGGGAGCGTGGCACGTGATGGAGTTCGAGGATGGAGCGCGATCAGATAACGATCAAGAGGAAGTCCGCTTCTGGTCTGTTGTCTGTCACTGATGAGGACAGAAAAAACCCTAGGAGATTTCTGGTGATGAATTGGTCGATCGATCGGGCGTTCAGAAAAAGCACAATAGGGATGCTCTTTGTGCTGCACAGTCCGTTGGGACTCCAGAACGGGACTGTCATTTCGAGAGAACGGTTCGGTGTCAGAATGATCGCATCGTACTTGTGTGTAATATTTTTTCTTATTTTTTAGAACAACTGGTTTCAGAAATGAAAAGAAATAATCAAATGCAAGAAAAGTTTCTACAGGAAGCAAAAAACAAACGCATTATTTGAAGAAATTATGCAATTAAAATGAAGCTGAGATACGTGAAGTACCTTGTGAATTGGTAAGTATAATAGGGTGATTATTTTGTAGATACAGTCAAATTCGCCTATATCGAAGTCTGAAGGGTCTGCCGTAACCAATACAACATAGATAGTTGAATATCAAGTCACATAACTTGTTATATATTTGATTGTACTGTATGCATGTAGCTACTGCGAGGTACTGTCGTGAATTGTGCTAAGTAAAATTTCTAATAAAGACCCGAAGACTTCGATATAGAAGAACAAATAGTTGGCCGGAGAAAAAACATCTCGATATAGGCAAACTCGACATAAAAGATAGGGGGAAAATCGGGACATTTGAAAACCTCGATAAAGGAGAATTCTAGTGTACTGTGATATCTTTTATAATTTATCCAAGGTAAATTTTGACCATAATGTAAAGAGAAGAAGAAGAAGACAAAATAAAAGGTTCTGCCGGGAGGGAGGCATCGCAAGAGATCAGCGGATGTATAAAGTGTGAAGAGTGCTCAGTTGTAACATCGCCACTTAGGGAGGGAGGCAATAGGTCTATGTATAGATTCCGATTTCAAGCTTCAAATTGTATTTAGCTACAATCTTTAAGGTTCCTCAATGATGTCCCGCAGGCTTTAATAAGGTATTGTGCGGGGTGGGCTGGATATGCTGCAGTTATGATGATATTTCTGGATTTCTTGACCACAAAAAAATGTGAGGTAGGCACTGAAATAACATTTCTATCAGCCTTAGTTTCAAAGTTATAGGCAAAAGTATGTTAAATATGGCGGCCATATTAAAATTCAAATGTCGGTCACCCGGGGCGTTTCAGAGTTGGGTCCGAATAGAAAAATGATCTTACAGGAATTCTCTACAAGTGTGCTAAGTTTCAAAATTTCTCCACAAAGTGAAATATTCAGCCATATTTTTCGACTTAGCCGCTGGACAATTTATTATAGCCGGATATATAAAGGACTTATTTGGCAATGTAAAAGTTATATTCGGAAGAATAAAGCTTTATCCGGTTCAATAAATATCTTCACCGGAATTATTTAAATATTATTCGGATCTTTATAAGTTCTAATAAGATATTTAAACGGGAAATACTGTTGTATGAAATAGTTATTTACTGGTGTTAAATTGCATTGATTAAGTACGAACTTGTCTTGTAAAGGGTATACTACAGTATATAAGCGATTATTTTGGTAAATAAAAGAATCAACAACCAAAAATGTGTTCTGCGTTACATTTCTAGCAGAGTCCCGAATGCAGTCTTGATTATTATGGTAATTAATCTGACTCGACTAACTTCACACGTTTTGTCAGTGAGTCAATCGAATGGAAACCAACCATATCGATGGGTATAATGATCTACAGTATACTTAATGCAGTTACATTAGGTCATTTTCGTATATAGTAGACTAAGCGTGAGACTAAAATATACTGCTTAACCTAGAATAAATTTAGAACTAAACATGTTTGGTACCGCCGGAAAGCTTATTCAATGGTGATTAATATATGTAAATCCTCC
>JAUYWV010102908.1:0-13290 GCA_032274565.1 Nematoplana nigrocapitula | reverse complement strand
CCCCCCCCCCCCCCCCCCCCCCCCCCCCCCCCCCCCCCCCCCCCCCCCCCCCCCCCCCCCGCGAGTCATGGTCCAAAGCGTGGGTGAGATATACTACTAACAATGGCATACAAAATAAAACAAGGGGGTGCTGATTCGCCCCCCCCCCAGTATGGATAGGGTTAAATTTGTTAGCTCAGACATTAAAATTATCAGTAATATGCTTCGCTCACTTGAAATGATTCAAGAATACTTTTATAGTCAAATTCATTTTTCTGTTATTTCATTCTTTTCTTTTAAAATATCAATTTAAATCTTTCATTTTTAAAATGTTAACATTTTCGTTTTCATATATCAAGGTTTCATAAGGTTTAAAGTTTTACATGTGTCCAGTGGTATCATATTTTATATATACCACTTCATTATTTGAGATGACATTTTTTGCAAAGAACAGGAAAATAAATTTCGTATATTATATCGACCGCTTAGCTAAACGCCCGAAGTCACTCGCAGGACCTATACTTTGGACTCTTCGCAGACGAAACCACTTCCTATATAGTCGAACGACACAATCGTAGCAGCGTGTTCTCGCATAATAGTTGAGTAGGGCCTTTGATCCATTTCAGATACTTGGATTTTCACTTGACGCATGATACTATGGTATATCGATATTAATGTACCACTTTATATCTGTTTTATGATATTTTTCCATTATCGATTATCATAAGAAAATTGTTTCATGCACTCACAGACGGGTAAAAATAACTACCGCGTCAGTAGGGGGAATAGCCATAAGTAATCCTACATTTGCGAAATCCTATTTAGGCATGAAATATGCATTGCTTCGATATGAGATGTATGGTGACATACAGTATGGCCATCCATGTAAGCGCATTGTCGAATAGACAAATTGGTTGTAATTCTTTTCATATCTTAAAATATAATGCCTTGGATTATCTGCAAACATTTCAATGTTGAAAAAAATAATTCAAATATTTTACACCATAAATATTTAAGTGAGAGAGGTTATCAAGTTTTACTACTAGAAAATTCAGGTCGGTCAATTACGCTGTTAGTGGTAGTTTAGCCACAATAAAAAAATTGTTAGACGATATAGTGTCAAATAAAATTCTATCTGTCCATCCCCTGACCACCAAAACTGACACCATTTTCGAAGGCAGGCCAGTTTTGAGGAAACAAAATTTGAAATTTTTGCGGAAGGTATATTTTCCTTAATCGCTTTTCGTTTAAATATCACTAATATTCGTCTAAGGTTGTGAACACATTTGCGGCAATCTTTAGACGGGAATTATAGCATGTTACAGCAGTTCCCAAACGGATGGTACAAAAGGCGGAACTGTATGAAAACTAATTAAATTTTATATATTTAGGCCTGGTTTTTTACTATATACCATATATGAGTAATTTACCTATTTTTGAAAAAGGGATGAAAAAGCGATACCATTAAAAAGCGTTTGAATAAAATAGACCTTCCGCAAAAAATACAAATTTCGATTCCTCAAAAGTGTCCTTCAAAATGGTGTCGGTTTTGAATGTCAGGTGATGGACGCCATTTGATTCTTCTCAAAATTTCGATTAGTAACAATGCGATGAACGTTTATTTCGAACTTCTAACTAGTTTCATTGTGGGTAAATAATTCATTCGTGTCTTGGCTAATCTACCGCTAAAGGCATAGTTGACCGTCCTGATATATTCGTAGATGTCCTTGGGGGTTACTTGAACGCAAGTCGATAAAACAATAACCACACGTAAACCTTGCCAGAGAATTCGACATATTTCTCCACTTAAAATGACATCAAATCAACCCCGTGTTTTAGTGGGAAAAGAAGTGTGTGCAGCTATACTGTTGACTGGACACACGTTTTCTGAATAATGACACGTCAATGCATTGTAAAACACTTAAAGAAATTAAAATGGAGATATTTGCTCAAATGCTTTTAACGCAGTTATACGTATTATTTAGTACTCTATATATCACGCTTAAAAATTCTGATGCGAAACTATAATTCACAGTCTTGTCGAGACGAAGTCGAAGCACGACTGTGCACAAGTTAAATAGGTAAATTAACACGGTGGGAGTTTCCAATTATTTTTTCAAAGTTCACATTATCATCAACCAAAGAATAAGAAATCCGCTTGATCAGCAAAATACGTGGATCGCCGATATTCTAGAGATTACTGTATACTGCCGATGGTTTAGAAGTATAGATGGCGATCAAGATAGAGAAACCGAACGTTTACCATGTATAGCAGCTAAAAAATGAAATAAACTATTTACTTGACTCGGTTGCACTCTTGTTATAAACTGACTTAATGTCTTACTAAGCCTGGCAGATGAAAGTTGACGTTTGTATCAACTATTGATTAACATACGGAGAGTTGCAAAAAATGTTTAAGAAGATATATACGGTAGAGTGTCCCAAAAAGGCTAACACCGAAGCTCTACATCGTGTCGTCTCTATACGTTTTAGCAGGCATCGAAATTGTTTATGGAGAAACCCCAAAGAAAAATGAGACGCTAGCAGTCTCTGTTATTTTAAAATGAGCTGCAGTTAATATTTAGAAAAAAATATATTTTTAATTTTGCTATAAAATTAATTCCTTTTTTCATATGGTGTTTAATTTAATATTTTATCTTGTTGAAGAAGTGCAAAAATTGACAATCACATTCTTGATTAACACGGGCCGGCGCGTCTAATGATGCGTCCTCTTCGTTTCATTTCCTTCTTGCCGACAGACCGACAGACAGACCCTTTTATAGAGATGCGAGGATACTTCAATTGATCATACCAAACTTAAGAAATTCGATTTGTTTTCCAAAATGGCCATTAAAAGAACTACCACCCCACCTGAACTTGTCATTTTGCTTTTTTAAGCAAACCTTATAACTCTAACCTTTACTAATTCAATATTGTTGATTAACTAATTCAAATTGACTGTGAACAAAGCGGTGACATACATACAGACCAGGATAGATTCTAAGGAATATTTTTTTAAATTTCATAATATTTTTGTCAATCGTTCATATTTTTAGGAATATTTGTTTCCTCTCTAAAATCTATAGTTACATAATTCTACTGTGAGTAATAGAAGTTCAGGAAACGTCTTCTAGAATTGATGGTGCACCATGTCGACAAAAAGGCTTTGTTGGTTGTATTTCGCTAATTTGAATTATGTGACAAATGTTTTTAGAATTCGGAAAATATTTTTAAAAAGATACAAATCCTAAAAAACTAATTTTAGGTCTTACAATTATTTTGATGCACAACTGACCCTTTATAGAGATGCTAAGACGCAGCAATCAATGGGCAAATCGGTATAATATTTTTATCTATACTGTACCACTTCCGATCTGTAAAATAGTAGCTATAAAATAGTTTAACATTGTTACTAATATACAAAATTATTAAACACTGCGTTTAGGAATCCATTTAATATAATTTCAGTTTTAAATCTAAAGTCGACTTCACCTATAGTGTCTTCTATAGTCTTTTCTTCTCAGTGGTCTTCAGTGGCTGGTGTAGTTTACTCTGCGAGGCGCTTCTTCTGGGACGGCCATCTTCGGTAACCAGACCGCTTGTATCCCCTACACTCGTACTTAGTGCAACATTAAAAAATATAAACGATGTCAAAAAATATTATAAAAAATTCATATAAAATATTCCTCAGAATCTACCCTGGTTTAGATTGAGTTCGAAAGTTGAGGGCATGGCTAGCCGTACATAATCATTAACTAGCCTACAATTTTGTCTGGCATTTACAAAAATGCCGACAACATCTGTGTTGATACACTAAAAATAATTCTAATCCGGTTTTTCTATTTATTTAACAAAAAACAATATATTTACTATTTAGAAATTATTGGTCGATTCTGATGAGCGGACTCGTAGATTTTCTTCCAATGAATCCGAACAGCGGGTCTTCCAAGGAGCATTTGTCAAGTCGGAGGAGCAAATAGAGGTTTCAAAGGTAAGACACTAATTGCATTTTGGGATGCATTTATAAATGTACTGTGGTAGTTTGAAGTAATCATTGTAACAAGTAAACCTTCATTTTACTCTATGAATATGTGTCATCCCAGCAAGGATATGGACTTCAGACAGTAGTCCTGACGGAGACACAAATCAGAAGGTTACAAATATGCGAGAACAACTGGGTGAGAAAGATAACTCACGCGAAGTTGGTGTAAAGGAAAATATCAGAGAAGAAGTAGGCCTCAAACAAACACTTTCCGAGATAGCGGTGCGGAACAGACTCCGATGAGATGGCCATGTAGCGAGAATGGATGAAAGCGAGCTTTCCTGGTGGAAGAAACTGGAAGTAGACCCAGACTACATTGGAAAGATGGTGTGAAGAAGGATGCAGAAGGTATGGAGAACTGGACCGATGTGGCGAAGAATCGAGCATGATGGAGAAGATAAGTGACATCCCATTGACCTTACCTATGTTATACGTGACTCTATTGTATAATTATTATCATTTATTGTTCTATTTGTATAATACTGTTTCATTTTTAAGTATATTCCAAGTTAGCATTACAAACAAAGATTCAGTTTGCGGACGTTTTAGACACACAAAAATATGCTCATTCAGGTTTGTGTGCAATATCATAAATACATGGGACAACAATTTATTAATTCACAACGCAGCAGATGGATTTCTCTGTACATAGTAAACCGTGATTGGTTGAGACGCGTTGGCAAGCACCATTTGACCTACATAATTAGGAGCGACCAGTCGCAGGGTCCCAGTAACCACTTTTATGAAACACGCGGTTGCCAAACAGATCGCTCAAAAGACCGGTTGCAGACTTACTGTGCACACTGGTGCGCTTTATGAAACGACAGATTAATAGGCTCAGTAAGTAAAAATACGAAAAAAACTAGGGACAGCTGCATGGGAAGGACCACAAAACGGGATCACTTCGGTAATGCGTAAGTCCACATGAGCATAGCTCGATAGCCTCTGTTCAGGGAGAATTTCCATACAGTTGGTTGCCAATACAGTGTGACCTACTGTACTTTTAAAATTATAATATGCGCTGTTACTAGATAAAAGTGTTGAACTACGTAAAGTACTGTAGTTCAAAATTGTAAGCAAAGACAAAAAACATTTAGATCCTACCTATAAGCTTTAAAGCGTAGAATCCCTGGATTAGTCAATCGTGGAAACTAAAGATAAATACATATTTTACAAAGTACTAATTTTAGAAGGAATTCAAAAGCGTTTAATTTTAATAACAAAAAATAGAGCAAAGTGTGGCAACGGGGTGTACGGAGATTCTCCCGCAACAGCATCTAGGTGGCACTGTCATGATCCGATTCATCCATCAGTTTGTCACAGGTCTTTTGTGAGGGATATTGAGCTCACTTGTATTATATTTTAATTTTACCGTCTAAAATATATAGCGCTTTTATAGGTTACAGAAAAATAAAGAGATATGCAAAGAAAAACTCACC
The DNA here is from genome assembly GCA_032274565.1 of Nematoplana nigrocapitula. Classification (NCBI taxonomy): domain Eukaryota; kingdom Metazoa; phylum Platyhelminthes; order Proseriata; family Nematoplanidae; genus Nematoplana; species Nematoplana nigrocapitula. The sequence goes on along the minus strand of JAUYWV010102908.1, from coordinate 7,830 downwards.
ACATATATTTATCTGTTTAAACTGATAGACCTGCGGGGTGGGGGTTCATTAGTAGAGTGAAAAAACAGAGAAGGAATTTTCTTTCAATTTGATTAGCGCTTATACCGGCAATGCACTATAATACTAAGACATGCATTCGTTCACTCGCATCTTAGGTGCATGGAAAATTGCCAACTGCTCTTTGCAAGGCGTAATTAATTATTCTCCAGTCGGATGATTCTCATGTTACCATGCCAATTTTGTAGGGGAATTACGGAGAAACATTTCGCGTGATGATGTGTGTGTTCAGCTGTGAATTTGCACAAATAGATAAACGATGGCCCCGAAGTCATTAATAAAGGAAGATCGGACGAAGTCTGCAGCTGATATAATGATGATGTGTTTTTCAAATGAATGCGATGTTTGGAGTATTCTGTATAGGCAGAGCGGAGATTGCGTGATTGACAGTGTATAAGTTGTTCTGACGAATGGAATGGGGTTACAGGATGAACACCCTCGGATCACAACTTATAAACAATATATAGTAATCTATTTTTACAACACTATAATTTGGTCATCTGATGTTTGCTTGGAGAAGTGCTGTCTCTAGGGTAATCCAATCCAAGAGAGCGTTTACGTCCAGTTTCTTACTGAAGGAATAGTTTGGTTTAAGCAAACTTTGTAATACAGATGGCTGGAGCAGTTAAAATTATTTTGTATGATAAAGAGACTATAGGTGATGAAGTTAAAAAGGAGAAAAGTACAATAGGACTGATAAAAGCGGCGGGGAAACAGAGTGCGAAGTGGTAATTTTCTTCTGTTTTACTATATCAATAGTTCCCTGCAGTGAAACATTATACGTTTTGAAAAGATATGCATTATTTATGTATGAGATAACCTATCCTATGTTTAGGACGACAAGTTTGCTAAATTCAAAACTCAGAAGGCCAAACAACCGAGAGATTTAAGTGTTTATCACTCTAATAAATCAATAGGTTATCCCATTTAAACCGCTACATAAGAAATCAATGCATTAATTTATAAAGCATATAGAAACATCTAAGATACTGGAGAAAATTTCAATACTCTGTTTCAAAGTACAGCTTCAGCATTTCAGAAATTCTAATTCTGAAGCTGTCCAATGAAATAGAAACTTGAAACTTTCTCCAATACCTTAGATTTTTCCATGCTTTATAAATATGTATCGATTTTTTATGTAGTCAGTGCTTTCATATAGATTGCGCGAAGTCCAGGGGCGTGTCCAGGGGGTGGGTCGGAGGGGTCCGGACCGACCCCAGCTCACAAATGAAAATAAAGCCTATAGAGTACAGATGATCGATTTTATACATATGTAATAAGCTACAGAGGTGTCCGTCGTACCCGCGGAGCTTCCATCTAAGGTTGACACAACCGGCTGAGACAAGTAGCCAATATTACAAAAGATCAGTCGCAATTCCGTTCATAGATGACGTCAACCAACAACTCACTGAGCGCTTTCCGGAGAAAACGACCGGCACCATCGCGGCTCTTGTGCGAATGATACCCGCGGTATTAATCACAATTGATAAGGGAAATGACAAGGAAACCCTCAAAAGTCTGACCATCTACGAAGAAGAACTTCCTCGTTACTAGAGTCTGTCAACGGATCTGCAGATTTATCGTGGACGATTCTGTGACGGGGAATGAGAGGTACCCGATACTTTTGCCAAAGCCTTGGTGCATTGTTCCAAAGACTTATTTTGCCAATATCTACGGCCTTTTTCAAATAGGTTGCCTGCTGCCCGTGATAAGTTGCGAAGTTGAGCGTTCGTTTTCCTCTGTACGCCGAACGAATACGGCACTCCGCTCAACAATGAGTACAGAGCGCTAACTGCTCTAATGAACTCAAACTACGACCTTAAACTCAAATCGCAGGAGGTTGTGTCGCGCTTCGTCTGGGCTCACCAACGCCGCCTTTTTTCAAAATTGTATGAACTCATTTAAATATTTTTTGTAAGTTTTTTATTACATTTAATTATAAACCTTTCAATAAAATCGATTGATTGTGTCGCGCTTCGTCAGGGCCCATCCGCGACGCCTTTTTTCAAAATTATATGAACCTGTTGAAATATTTTTTGTAAATTTTATTATTTTTTATTATGAACCTTTCAATAAAATCGATTTTTTAAAATTTGTTGTTTTCAATTCTAGTGATTGAACTGTCATATAATTGGGATTTTAAGTACTCCTATCGATATATCGTAATATGCCTCAAATACAAGGAAACGCACTTAAAATTTCAAAACTTTCTTGGGAGGATAACTCGACTTACAGTTCAGACCCATCCCTGCTATTGTTTCTGCACACGCCCCTGCGAAATTATTGAAGCCTCCTCGTATTTTATTTTAAATAATCAATTTTACCTTTTTCATCAATCCATTCATGACTTGATTCAAGAGGTTTAATGACTATATAGACTTTTCAATATTTCCTAATAATATGATCCGTGGATTAGCGGAACAGGAAATTCAACATAATTCGGATGTACCATTTGACGATATTCTTCACGATTTTGAAGAGAATTATAAAAATTTGCGTATAGAAAATAGTCGATTTTCCAAACCTTTAAACATTCACGAAATCGTCGATCTGAATACGTCTATACAGAATAATTTAATTAATCAATATAAATGGGCCGTCAAAGATTTTGACGTCTGGTCTATATCTCTCCTGCTTTGCTAACGAAGTAAGAAAAACAACAGGAGAAAGATACCCTGCACAATCTATCATTGTTGTCAATGTTTATTGGTATTCAAAATCATTTGAGTGAAATAATCAAAGCCAGTGCTTTAATCTTTCAAAGATCCTTCATTTTCTATGATTACGTTACGAAAAGTCTAGATTTTTTATTGAAACTTTCTAAGGAAGGGTACCCTGTCACTAAAATATCATCAGAGGTGATATGAAAACATAGCGCGGTATACTAAGTTATTATCGAAAACACTATTTTATTCATTTGGCACTTATTGGGGTGGTGAGGATCAAGTCAACTTCAAAATTGACTAATTTGAACTAAGTGAACGCAGCGGCAAAAAATGTCTGATATACAGTCTATAGCGAACGATTCTCAACGACTTATAAACATTTGTCACCAAACAAATCAAGTGGTTCTCTTCGAAAACACTGAGAGTGGTATACGGCGCGGGGGTAGTACTGCGGACATCAGTAGAGGGTCGGGTGAAAATCCGAGAGTAGTGGCAACCCGGTAACAGAAAGTGCTGAGTTCACCTCATCTTTCGAGACAAAGGTGTCCGCACTGGGCTTGGCGGTGAATTGACTGGTGGTGATTGCTATTTGAATTGCTCCGATAGCATTAGTCTGCCTTGGCTGCGCTGAGCAGCGGGGCGTCTCTCTGCAACCAGGAATTGGACGGGTAGAAAGCCCCGTTGTCCTGCAATGGATCCCCATTGAGGTCGCGACAGGGAAGATGAAGATGCGAGTCCCTTGTGTGGAACAATAATGGGTCACAGGACTGCCCTGTTTTGGTGTCTTTCTGGGTGGCTAGGGCCCTCAGCATGATGGAAGTCAAGAATCCCAATCCGGTTCATGGGCGTACTCGCCGAGTATATTCGGCTGCGCCTAGGCCGGTGGGCTTATCCTAATAGACTGAGACGCTGATTGCACATCTCAGAAGCAGGCAATGAAGGTTGCTCCCGACGTATAGAGCCAGCCCGTTTGGACACGGAAACAAATTCACTTTGTTCCAATTATGGAGAGGATGAGCTTACCCTGGAGCACTGTCTCCGGGTGTGCTCTACTCATCTAGGTCCGCGGATGCGCGCTATTGGGGCTGGGTCCACGCCTCTATCAGTGCTGACAGAAGACCCCGTGGCGGTGGCCTCGTACTTGCGGGAGCTGCGGCTCCTCTGACCGGGTGCCGACTGATCCAAACCAATCCAATGCAATGACTGCTTGACCCAGTTGATGTACTTTGATTGAGGTCACATACTCAAGGCAATGCTAGATTCTTTTGTGGGTAACCTTTGTATTGTGAGTTACTTTGACTTTTGAAAGAAATCATATATAGTTTAGCCTTTTATCAAGATGCAAACTTCTATATTTGCTATTATTAAAGTACATTTGAAACCTATTGAAATTCGTGTCGGAAAAACTGAGGAACACTTTTTTATTTGCCGTTGGTACATAGTTTAAGAACCACTTTGGGCAAGCCGCCTCTATCAATGTCAGATTGATGAATAATTAATCATGGATCGTACGGTACATCGAAGTGTAATTGGGTGCGTTGCTATGAACATTCATTGGATTAATTAATTTCAAATTGTTCTGCTGTTCTGGACAATATTCATCATCAAATGATTTGTATGAAACACTCAAGACAAATCTTCCAAACAAATTAGCATCAATTTCAATATCGCTGCAGCGCATGCGTAAAGAACTGAAAGAATTCCGGTGCTGTATATCTGTTTGTCCTCTGTTATCGTTTTCCTGTACACATTTTAATGGTGAGTACGAATGTTGAACCCGAATACCGTTTTCCCATCTCTTCGTCTCACTTCATGTACAGTATATAAGTCTCTTGGAAGATAGCTATTTAATTCTTACTGTGACACTTTTTTCGCGTACAGTTTCCATTTGTTTCTTTTAACAATATTTAAATATTCTGTACTTTTGTTCAATCGTACCATATCGGTCTTTGAAGCGGAGAGGAGAAACGAATGCAATTAGGATAATTTGGTGATACTAATCGAATGTCAGGAACAGCTTCAGAATTTAAGATAGCATCATTTTTTTCAGTACAGTAGTTGAGCCACAAACTGTATATGAGATTATTCGGAAATTTATCGCAGTCAAGCTTTGATCACTGCGTAGTCATCCTATTAATGGTTTTGAAATGTAAACTTTACGGTAGTTATTTGGAAATGCGCTTAATCATAGAGTAATTAGTACATAAATGTTCAACTCGAAGAAAATTAACAACTACACTTAAATTTTCAATATATTTTTATCGTAAATACATTAAAACATAAGCCCATTAATTTTAGCTATAGGCCTATTAGTAATCCATAAAAATGCTAGTGTACGAATGTACTACTTTTTCACTACCCGATATGTGTAGTACTGTATATTGTATATATGTTTTCCGAATAATTTAACCAAAGTATGTTAATGACCTTGAACTATCATATAAATCCATATAGATTCCAGTGAACCTGAGGGAATTCCATGAATCGGTGAAACAAAAAGTATGATTGGATGACGTCACGGAATTTCAACGCAGTACAGACTGACAAGTGACGTCACACCATAAGCAACCAGAAACGAGGGCATTGCGACGGAAGATTACCTTCAACTAACATATAGATCCATAAAAAAGAAGATGGAATGAGACTGAATGAGTTAAAGAGAAAATAAATGACAGAAGAGATAAAATCGATGTAATGACAACCATAGGCACTGCATATTTTACCTTTTCCCGTCACAAATACATGACACTTAAAAAAGCTTCCAAATAGTATGGCGCCACCCTTCATCATACGCGTTTTAAAACAAAAATTTATAGAACTGTAATATATAATTCCGTGATAATATTCAATTTTTAGCAGTTTAATATACTAAAATATTAACAAAAACAAGTGCAATATTCATGTATTTATATAGTTCACTTGTAAAACTTTCAACTTTCTCAAAAAGTTACTGGATAAAACATAGCAACCACCTTGGAGACGAACATTTAAGTATTATGTACTCTATACTTCGGATGATTAAACCATGTATCTGCTAAGAAATGTAATATGTATAATGAAAACTAAATTAGTATTTTATCCAACATACTCCGCAAATTTAGTGTTTGTAGGTGATCCAACTGATTAATGGTTATTGGCAAGAATTTGATGTTGTTATCTTCCAAGTTGAGTACCTAAAACAAAAGAGAAATTACCGCTAGAGAAATATACAGACACAAAAAAGTGGTTTGTCTCGTCCTTGGATAATAACAGGCGCGTAGCCAGACTTCAATCGTAGCTGGGGGGAGCCAATTTTAAAGGGGGCAAAATTGTTATGATTAAAATTAAATCTTAAAATTACAGCAAATTCACACTACCGATTCAAATTTATTAACCAGTAGTAGTATTACGTATTATAAATTTTCAGTCCATCTTAGCAATACATTTTATAATTCTATAATGATTAAAACCATGCTTCTTTTCGCTTGCTTGGTATAATTATTTTATAAATTAATAACTTTTATCCAAAATCAACTGGTCATATAAATCATGCAACAGATCATTATTTTCTCCGGCGATTCCAATTACCTTCGAAGTACCAACAACCATTTCTTCCTTTTTACTGTCCTTAACACGTTTGTAAATAAATACCTAGTGAGGAATTGGTTTTGTGACCTGATACACTTCTGATATCGTTTTCACAGTGCTTTTCGCCGCGAATTGAACAAGCAGTGATTCGCATATGTTCGTGAAAGGCCACAGAATTGACATATTTTCGACATGACCGATTTAATCGTACTTATTCCTATTTATTCTTGAACCAGGTAGCATCATGTTAACAAATCAGATCTGCAGCTCTGCCAGGAAAAACCATTTATTTATCCAATTTTGAAATGTAGCTTTGAATGATGCCGTAAGCACATTTTTCGTACTTCGTTTCAACTATGATGCCGTTTTCTAAAGAATCAAAATAAAACCCGCCACTTTCATTTTTTCATAATTCTCGGAACCGCGACGCGCGAAAAAAAAAAAAACTATTACGAAAACAGACCGCTACAATTGCTGAGGTATGAAAAGACTCGGTTTCGTGGTTATTAGATCAAAATCACCTTATAACGTTCGGTATTCGCCTTCCCTTTTTGCTTCAAAGTTTTCAGTAAACATTCATAATATTAATTAGATTTTTTATTGAAGGAAACCGTGTCATGAATAATATCCAACGTTTCATCCCAAATAGATTCCTTTTGTATAAGTCGCCATTTCAATTTCAATAAGAAGCAAAAGTCTCTTAAAATAATATCTAAATCTCCTTTAGATGCGGTATTAAAATCGAACGGAGTGCTTTCAAATTGAATAAATTATTGTATTGATCGTAGAGCCGATTTGTTTTTTAGTAATGTTAATTCAACATCAGTGCTTATGAATTTTCTAACCCGTTTTAACAACCATGCAAAAACAATTTTCATGAAATGCAAACAAATGGCCATTTGAATTTGAAATCTATAATAGTTACATAACTTGTAAATGTGGTTGTTTAAATTCTGCCGTTATGCGTTGGTAATCAATACAGATTACATGAACTGAAACAGGCGCATACCCAGCCATGTAATAATTGCATTACACATAGTATTATTTTCAACCATAGTTTTTTTCAAAAGTTAGCTTAGCTCAGCGGGCGGTGGGAGCGAAAATAATCCGGGGGAGGGGGGACGCTCCCCAATCCCCCTCCTGGCTACGTGTCTGGATCAGACAGACAATATCTAAGTACCTTTCAGACAAAAAATACATCAACTGCAAGCGATCAAAAGTGATTTTGATAGAAATATCCAGACTTTTTAAAGCATGTGTATAAGCTGTACTCATTACACACGATACACTTGACGGCGAGTAACCCGAAAAATGACTTATAACTTGTATTTCTGTGCTTTGCACAAATTAGAGCCACAATGTGATAAAGCATACTCAAACTAAGATTGCTGAGATACCACCAAATCAAGCTGACGAATTTGCTGTCTGATGGTTGTTTATGCCCGCACATTAACGAAAGTGTTGGAGAGTGGGAAGTGTCTAGAATGGCACGAGAACACGAACGGCGGAAAGGAACTGAAGACTGCCGGCCTGAGCAGGA
>JAUYWV010102897.1:0-13290 GCA_032274565.1 Nematoplana nigrocapitula | reverse complement strand
CGCCCAGTACACCTATAAGGTGCGTCTGGCCAGCGCGATCGCCTTGGCGGGCTCCCTCGTCAGCACGTCCAGGGTCAAGTCCGGTTGACGGAATAGATCCATTTTCGCCTCCGATGTTTTGGGGCAGGTGAGGAGTCAGTGTTCCATTGTGTGAGGTTCGTTGGGGTAGTGCGGGCAGTTTGGGTCAACGCTTTGGTCCATCAGGTGGGCGTAGGCTCGGAAGAGCTAGGTGTGGGCGCTACGCAGCCTGGCCAGCAGGACTGCGTCCTTCCTGTTATCCTTCTTGTTATCTGATGGTCCCTTTCTGAACTGAAAACATCTTCTTGACTATGTTGGCCTCATACAGCACAGTCATGGCTTGTTTTGCTTTGCTTTGCCTTATCGATAAGAGTCTTCATATAAGCAAGTTGTTGTTCGCCAACTCCTGGAAGTACAACTTCAGCAGATATTCGCATTGTGTCTTCACGTCATTAAATTTTGACCCTGTACAGTATATGTGTTTGATGTGGTTGAGTTGGTAAATCCAGGTTGCTGCATTTCCAATACGAATGCCAAGGAGCATTGTCACATATGAGAACGGTATTGTCAATGGTGATTCTTCGAGGAAGATGATTGTCCAACATATCAAAAACCATTGATTTCATATTTTTCCGTATTAAATGATTCTTTCTTCTTCTTACACGAGCAACTCGTGAAGTTGATAACACTCCAATGACGACACCGCTATAAGCGCTTCGAAGCGGGAAGGGCAAGAGGTGCCGTTGTCCAATTGGAGCTCGTGCCTGTGTTCGGCGACAGTATACAGGTTTATGTTATGTAGTATATTTATAATACTATTATAGTAGTATACAATGCGGACTTCTGAATTTGGGACTCATAGCCTGCAGGGGTATTCACACGTGCTTACAGCTGTAAGCATGTTCGACAAGCGATCTCGTGGCCTAATGGTTAAATAGTTTGACTTCTGATCACTGGGGTACGGGTTTGAATCCTACCTACTACGGACGAGGGGAAATAACCCCGGAAACCGGTTTGCCGTCTTTAAAAAGAGGTTTTTGTTAGTGACTTCTACCTATATGGCGTATCTTTCCTTCCAATCAATCGATCAGCACTTCTACCGCGGCATACATGGCGGAAACTTTTGCTATAACTGATGATACTGTATGTAACAAACGCAATTGAGACACCAACCAGAACAAATTGCTTCCTCGAGTTTTTCGACACTTCTTCTGTTAAGATGTTTTATTTTAGGCATTTCAATTATAAAAATTAAAGAAATAGTTGGGTCAAATTTACGTGACATAAAACATTTTTAATCAATCACGTGCCGTAATATACTGTGCTGTACTGTACTATTCCTCACTCGCATTTTGGTCGAAAATGAATTCAAACTTTCCACACGGAATACTGTCCATATCGTGGGAAAAATAATTATTATCACACATTTATCGCAAAGGAATCTATTATATTAATTAAAATTGGTCGCCTTGAACGATTGGATTAAAACTGTGACGCCGACATGTTATACGCATTAGCACAGATTTAATATAATTATGAAAATCGAATTAATTTACAATAAATCTGTGGAATTTTATTAATCTCTTTATAATTCTCTTTATAAATTTAATTTTATTTCTGCAATTATAAAATAAAAATAAATATGATTTCACTATACCTTTTCAGACCCAGTTGATTTCTTTGCTACAGGATATAACGAAAAATGATTAAAAATTGGAATTTGAGAGATTTCCCTATAGTTATAAAAACTAAAATGTTCAATTAAACAAAGTTGTTTTCGAAAAGCACAGGAGGCGAACTAAAATAAGAAAACTTAATAACGTTGCCATACATTGTATGGTATATCTTTTTAACTCGCTCATTTAAATCATTTTTACAGCAAAACGAATAGATGAGAATTTAGACTTTGTGGTATTTTACTTATTTTAATGGACATCTGAACAGCAAAATTTAATAAATATAATTATGTATTTCTAACTACATCTACAGATAAAAAATGCAAGTCTTGTTAATCTGCGTGGAATGGCTAATTCTTCAGGGCTACCTATAGACATTCGAATATAGAATATAGGAAATGTGTGATAACACAAAGAGCTTTACAAAATTAATTTTATGTGTGTCTGTCTTACTGTGTTCGCTATCTCCTCCTAGAGACCTAGACCATCAATCGGAGAGAGCTGAAATTTTGGACGCCCACCCTTTGAATGGCGAGGCAGGTCATGCATTATGTTATATTTTTTAATTTCCGTTCGTCCTTTTTATACCTGTTCTTTATAGGCTATCTTAATAAAATTTCAACACCTTACGTCGCAGTAAAATCATTACTGACCACAGTCATATTGCAATTCTCATTAATGATTTACTGATCGATTTTTTGTAACACATTATACGTAAAATCTCCAAATTTACATTACTGAATCGAACAAAAATTGTCTCAATTGTAAATAACTTAATCATAAAACAGTCTGCAGAATTCCAGAACAATCGATCATTAATAGCAGCTAAGAATCAATCATCAAAAATGCAAAAGAAAATATAATCAACTAATGGCTCCCAGTTACGCCAAGAGAATAAGAAACACAACGCACTTCTCGTCTTAAAAGCAACTGCGCGTCAACATCCCGCTAACACAACTGCGAAATCCTCGCACAACGCTGCGCGAATGTCTCAATCCCGCGCGCCAATGAAGCACCCACTCAGCGCGCTGGCCGTCATTAAACAAATGCTATGTGAGTCAAAGGTTTTGTTTTCAGGGTCTTTTGATACACCTTTTACGAGTACCAAATCGTTACATCATTTTAAAGCTATTATTGATATTCGATCTGTAATGCTTCCATGGAAATAGTGACAGCATTTAATTTGAGCATTTATTCCAAGTGTTATATCGTTGATGACATTCCGAGCTAATGGGTGCGTTTAATATTTATTCTCTCCAAAAGATCTATCCAACCTATATAATTAATGTGTACAGACATCACGAGCGTTGGAAGCCATGTGATAGATAATCAACGTAACAACAACACATTCGCCTCCCCCTCCGACTTCTCTATGGCGGGAGTAAAAAGTGCAGAAGGTGGAAGCGGTGAAGAAGAAGATAAGAGAAGCAGCCGCTGCGACAGTTGCCCATTACGCATCACATTTTCCCCATCCTCCGGAAACGAAGTACTTCTAACACGATGTGTAGTACCACAATTTCGTCGCAGGGGAAGAGGGGGAGGAGAGAGAGGTCCTGGGGTAGTGTGAAACAATTTCTCTGCGTCGCCGTGGCGTTCTACCCCCATTTGGTCAACTTTTAGTGCACACGCAAAACTACGTACTTCATCCGCTCTCGACCTTATTCAAAGCATCATTATTTGGGTCATTCTTTGGGGGAGGCGGGGCTTGATTGCTTGTCTTCCAGCTAACCAGAGAGTGAGTGGGTGGACAGAGAGGGACGACGGACATCACATTTCGTGTATATTTCTATTGCTTCTTCACCAAACACACACAAATATCAAACGTGCACACGAAGTTTCCGGAAGTCTTCGTCCATCCCTACACGCTGATTAGGGATGAGGTTTTGTCGTCGAGAAACGCATACGATTAGTTAATTGGCACCCTGGTCAGGCTCAAAGGTACCGACCACACCTCCTGCGAAGAACTCGTTCACCACCAACAGCTATTCGCGTACCTTGCTGCCCCTTCCGGACGTACTATCCATATATAAATGTGACTGACGGTGGCGTTGGACGCAGAATAGTACTGAGCACTGGACGATTATTTTACTTGACGACCTCCACCACAAACATAGCATCGACTACTTCTTCGTCGAAAATGAGGATCCCTAAGAGTCACTCTTATACGTATTTGGTTGCCATGGATTTTGATGGTGAGACAAGTGTGCGATTTCTTTCTCGAAAATGAATATTTACAAAAAGAATCAGCATGTTTTTATGGTTTTATTAAAAACGAAGTAGCGAATGTTAATTATTAACTACAAAAATTGATATTCACCCTCTCACTCTCTCTCTCTCACACACACACACACACACACACACATACACACACTCTCTCTCTCTCTCTCTCTCTCTCGCTCGCTCGCTCTCTCTCTCTCTCTCTCTCTCTAGGTGTCGTATCCCTTCAGGCCATTGACGATTATGGCTGTCCATCATTCTCTTTCCTTCAGTATTCTTAGCAGCACTTGCTCTTTCACTTTCCCTTTATCTCTTTCTGGAAATTGTTCGTCCATCCATCTACTTAGACTTGCTAGGTAAGTTAAACGCTGTCTTCCAGTCAGTGTTAACTCTTCAAGACCACCTTTCCTCATGATATGACCTAAGAATTCAAGTTATCCCTTCCTAATGGTCTTCATTAATCTACGATCGCTGCCTGCTCTTCAAAAAACCTCCTCATTGATTATACGCTCTGTCCATGGGATCTTCATCATTCTTCTGTAAAACCACAACCCAACTGCATCTATCATCTTCTCCATTTGTAGTGATACAGTCTACAAATCGCAGCCATATAAATAACAGGACGGATTTGACGTCACAGTCCAACATCGTTTTCCTTGTCTCCATTGAAAGGTTACCATTTTTAGCACCTTCTTCATTTTCTGAAATGCATCTTTTGCCATCCCTATATACATCTCCTAATATCAGTATCACATTTGCCTTTCTCAGTTATCATACTCCCCAAGTACAGTTAAACTGCGCCACTTGGTTGATGTATCATCCGCAATCTTCAACATGCATTGATGTTACAAATAACAAGCAAGCAGTGAGAAGGCGTGGTTGTTTCTCCACTCTCAGAATTAAGAAGGATACATTTTTATTAAACAATGACTAGGGGCCTACAACTCAATAAATGGCTGGGAATACGATTCTATATTGTTTTAGCATAGCAGCTTTTAAACAAAGTTTGGTTAGTACTACTATTTCGAGACTACATGATAACAGTAGTACAAAACATTTAACGCTATTTTATAAAAACACTAGCTGCCATACCCGGCGTTGCCCGGGAGGAAATGAAAGCTTCTTGTCTGATAATACACGTGCCCTATACGGGTGGAAAACAATCATGCTACTGTGTTGTCTTGTTGCTGAGTCCTCCGCATGCTTCTTAGCGATCGTCGCCCTGTAGGCTTTTAGGAACAAACCGTGTCCAGTATAGATGCGATGTAATTCCGCTCTTTCCCGCGTGGATAACTTGAGTTCCATTTCTTTGTTTCATGGCCAGGTGTCGGGATGGCGCTCTTTGACTTCATGCTATTTGCTAACAACAAACAAAGAAACTTAACAAAAAACAGACTAAATACAATACATACTACTACTGCCAGATTCCATTTCGACATTCTGTAATATACTGATATAGAATTGCAGCAATTGTCTACTACAGAATTCAAACTCCCAGTTATGTAGTATCGATTATTAGTAAAAGTATTTTCAAATTTTTGACTGCAACTACTACTATATAGATAATTGATTTTTCATTGCCGGCTACTGAAAAATTCAAATTACTACGGCTTCTCCTATAGGGCAACCCTGGGAACCCGGCCCAAGCTCAAAACAAGTCTGCAATAAAAACAAAACCTGCCCTATGTTACCCACAGGGTTGAGGGGTCACTCATGCAAAATTTCGGGTCCGTAGGACCAACGGTCAGGGCTCATTTCGGGGGGTGGGACAGACAGACAAACCGATTTTCTGTTTTATATATATAGATGTTAATAAATCAAAACAACAAGTATTCTCCGGCATATTTTATTAATTAATAAACATTTCCGATTCACAAAAAATGTTTTACCAGCTTTTTATATTCTAGCGTATTTAATTCTATTCTAATTAATTTTACTCCATTTTATTCTATTCTATGATTTATTAAATAATAAATAAAATATAATACAAAAAGACCAAAGTCAGAACAACGTCATACTTTGCGTGTGACGTATCTGCGCCAGTGTCAACTAAATAATATTATAGAATAAAATTGAAAAGCAGAACCAGTTATTTACCGATAAAAAATATCTTGGAAATACGTAAAACTTCACCTTGACCCCATCTGCGTAATAGTGTACCAAAACGATTATTGAAGATCATACTGTAGTTTGAGGAGGTAGCAGGAGGTAATCAATGCTCCAGTGGATAATGGATATCCCAGTGACATGAGAAATGCTAACAGAGCAATATTTAAGGTTAAATTTATCATGTCAACTATATAGTCGGCACTAAAAATTGCCCTATTCTGTAAATTATTTGCATTCACATTTTTGCGTGTGTCTTTTATTGCAAGTGATATTTCTTTGGTTACGCTCCGAGCTAGCACACGAGATATTAGGCATTACTGGAGACCACATTCAGGATTCGTCCTATACTTTTTTCTACAAAAATGAATCATCGAGCAAAGACAGGTTAAATCGAAGATTTGACAGATTTTTAATTCCCATTTTTCAATATAAGGTAGGTGGATCCATAGCGTGAGGTTGGTTACAACTGCCGTTCTCTGTACATCAGCTAGAACTGATTGTGACGAGAATACCGGATACGGGGGCTCAAAGCAGAGCAGATTAACTACTGTATTAATAATACCTTTATATTTTTCTATCGACAAAAATGTCCTCCGGAAATGGACTGAATGGTGTAATTCTACGCATTAGCTTGAAACAATAGGTACTTTCGTCCTAATCGCCCATTGCTTCGTCGTCCTATTTCCTTAGCCAGGATGTCACCCACATCGCCATCATGCAGGTATAGGCCAATCTCTAATCTCAATTATTTGCCTTGTTTTCCTCTGTCCTTTCTATCTCTCCTGAATATGACGTCTGTCTATCGTTAAAAATATATCTATATATATATATACAGTTGATAGAACGACATTGCTAGTTGAAAGAAATAATATAAATTATTTTCTACTCTATTGTAGCATCATGAATTTTGTGTGTTTTATAGGGGTTAATCTGATCATTTTGGTCATGTCTGTTCGATACATATTTTTCTTTCCGTGCTAATTCATTATTTATCAGCCATTTTGTTTATTCTTCTCTGCACCCGCCACGACCCCGGATTCTTTTGAACAGTGGCAATCTTCGGAATTACAATTAATACATTCAGGGGCTGTTCCAGGATTAGCAGTGGGGGTGTGCGATACAAATGTGGCATTTAGACATAAACAGAAAGCGATTAAAACAATACATAGATGGCATGTTAATGCCACGTGGACTTGGAAATGCAATTACAATTAAAACCGATTTTTTTAAAAGCAAAAAAGTTAAAAAAAGGAAACCTTCAAATCCATATCGACAATTGAATAGGAAAACATTATTCCTTACGAAATAAGACAACGTCATCGAAGGTTGGTAACAATGCCGCACAATCTCTCACTTCTCGACTTTACTTCAGCTACTCCAATATAGAGCCTCTCCTGTTCCAATCTTCTACATCGTCACTCCATGTTTTTCTCTCCTTTCCTCTGTCTCGTTTTCCTTCGATCGACACCTTCCAATATTAGATAAGGCCAACTCCCGCTAGGACTTCTAAGTAGATAGCCTCCAAATCTCAATTTCATTTTTCATTGAGACTTTTTAAAAGTGTTTCTTAACCCTATCCATACAGGGGGGCTGATTCGCCACCCCCCCCCTGTTTTATTTTTGCTGCCATTGTTTTTTTGGATAATCGCGGGATCTCCAGCTTTCATGACTTTTCCTTACTTTATGTTTAACAACATTAAATAATATTTTCATCGTTGTTACCCGCACAGAAGGGTCTGCTATAGGACTCTAAAGTAGGTGACCCCCGTATTTTTTAGTTCATCTAATTATACGTGAAAATAACAAAATATTTCGTTGTGGGGTGGATATTAGTGAATTCTATTTCTTTGCTAATACACAATGTACCACCAACACACACTATAATATTCAGACACTCAGTACTTTATTATTTCGTTAATTATTTCGATAAAAATTGAAAAAATTGAAAAAACAATTTTTCACTTTTTTTTATGTACTTTAAAAATTAAATTAGTTATAACTTTTTTATAAAAAAATGTTAAAAGCGAAGTTATCTGTAGATCATTTTGAGCTAATTTGGTGCCAAATTTTATCACTATAGCACACTTCTAAAGTAGATTTCAATAGGGGGGCGAATCAGCCCCCCCCCGTACCTGACTGCGTTAAATAGCCCGGTATGGATAGGGTTAAACTACATACATGCATTTGTGTTCAGATAGTGCACAGTCGGTTACAGTCAGAGCAACTGAAAGTCAGTAAGCAGAAGTTACTTGGTCCATAAAACTATAGGTGACATCGCGAACTTTACTAACGGCCGTCAGCTATCAAAAGATGTGTTTTTGTTCAAACAATTGTGCTTAATTGGCGTAAATCACATAAAAATGAACTGTAGAAATAATATTGCATGTCCATTAAAACCCAAGTTTTAAATTTGTACCCAGCAACTGTGTTGAACGTATTACGTATAACGCAGTACCATGCTGCTTTACTTTTGCGGTTTACAAACCATAGTGTTGTAGAGTTACAAAAATTTTCTAATTTTTTGTTTCCCTAAAAATTAACTCTAAAATAAACGTTTTGTCATCTGTTCATTAATAGAGATTGTCCAACGGTCACAACAAATCCTAAGCTATCGTTTCTGATTTAATTGAAGTCTATTATGTCTGCTTCATTCCCTTATTTGGTCGTCCAATGATAATTCCTTTAACTTAAACTAGGCACAAAAATTAGGGATAGCATTGTATCTTTTGATGCCATTTTAAAATTATTAAATTGACTATCTGTATTTGCCAATGAAACCATTTCAATGTATTTAGTTATTCAATAATATTTGGATAATGTTGTTTATACGTTTGCAAACTTGCACGTGAGTATTTGTCAGTGAACTTGGCATCACTGTTATAAATAAGAATGACAGCATTACAACGCGTGACCTGAACATACCATCTTACCAGACGTTTAACGCATTGTGCACGTGCAAGAAGTGCAGTTTATCTGTGATCTGTTGTTTGTTTGTTGTTGTTGTTTCTATCGCACCGTCCAGGACTGACCACGTTTCGCCAAACTAAAGCAGTGTTTTATTTTGAAGGCTAAAAAGTGATTCCGACCTGACGGCAGACGTTCCCCACTGAGACGCGTACCACGCTGGCTTGCGTGGCTCACCCAGTTTAGGCTCGCGGGAAAGTTGTGCGGACTGCAGCACTTGTAGCAGAGATAAAAAATACGCCCCGGGGCCGCTTGAAGCGTCAGGACTACGGCAGCGACTGCAATGCCCCGTAGGGGGTGATCTGTTGTCGTTCGTTTGGCTATATAAGCAGCCACCTCTCTAATGAAAGGCATAATGAAACCATGCCTGCAAAACGTAATTTAACTGATACCCACAGAGGACAAGCTATGTATAGCATGGGCCCAAGAAGGTATCTCAAAGCGGGAAGTGGTCTGGCGACTTCATGTGTCTATGTGAGTCATTGTACGACTGTTTCAATGCCACAGAAAGTGTCCAGGAGAGAGACAGATCAGTTCGACCAATTTAGACAACGCTTCGAGAAGATCGTTTCATTCACCAAAAGCGTTGCAGCAAGTATCCATATCTTTCTGTATCATCAGAAGGTAGTTGAGGGCGACTACTAACAACAACAACCGCGGTGGTGTAGTGGTAACACGCTTTTCACGAACACCGAGATTGACTGGTTCGAATCTCGGCTGGTCAACCTTTCATGATTAATTTCAGTGACTGTTCAAAACCTAGGGTGCCACGGACAGCGCTTGGTGCACCGTCTAAGTCAGGTCGAACGAAGGCTGTCTGACTCACGGTGTCTCCTCCTGTGGCCACTGCTGCCCTGTGCGGTGGATGCTGGTATCCACCTCTGCATAACTACTATCATAGTAATATATCATGTTAATCACACAGGTCTGCCGTGGAGAGTTTGGCGGGCATGGTTGAGGGGAATCGATGTCGCCTCCCAAGAGAGGGGTGTGTTGTTGGGGGATGACGCCGCCCGAGCTGGGGAGGTGTCGAGAATGCCGCAGAAAAAAACATCAGACAGCCCCTACGAAATCGCTTTCATGAATTCAACCTCCATTCTCGACGCCTTACTCTGACAGCACACAGGGAAGTGCGTGTGGCATATTGCATACGTCAGGAAGATAAACACAACAACAAAGGTCAAATCTTCTATTTAGCGATGAATCGCGTTTTACACTAAACCACAACGATGATCGCCAAGTAGAACGATACATTGATGATACTGTCCAAGAGAAGGTGCCTTAATTTTGAAAGAGGCTCTGTTCTGGTATGGGGTGCCCTCAGCCTTCATCACTTTTTCATCATTTACAGGGCAACCTAATCGGCGTATACTACCGGAACGATATTCTGAGGCCACTCGTCCTGCCTACACTTCAGCAAATGGGAACGCATGCTATCTACCAGGACGACATTGCTTAGGACCCACAGGGCTAGGCTAGATACTGATTTTCTTAGCAGTCATGGGTCAACAGAATGGATTGGTCAGCTTGTAGTCCTCACCTTAACCCCATTGAAAATCTATGAGATGTGCTGGACCGCCTTCATGCGGAGTGGCTGCACCGAGTGTCAGAACAACAATGGTGGCTTTACATATTATTGAACAGTTGTCAGCTTCTAAATTCCAAGACCTTTGACAGGACTAACAGTACTTGTTGTAATTAAATGTATTAATTGACAAATTGACTGAATTGAATGTAATGAAATTTTTGTTAAATGTTTGGATGATCATTGAATTATATTGTATGTTGCCGTAATTTCACTAACAGTGATTTCCTTTTTGGGAAAATATGTGTCTAAACAAGGCATCCCTAATATTTTGTGCTTAGTTTATTTCCTCAGTTCAAACATGTATTTCATTTATTTTTTCCATTACATTATGTCACTTCCGACAAGCCTTTTCTTCTTTCTTCTTATTCTTAATTCTTATAATCTTTCGGATTCGTTTTATCCAGACTTTCCATAAAAACCTTTAAATCGTTCCTTGAAATTAAAGTTTAATATTTCACATGCGTATATTATAAATCTGCAAATAAAATAAAATCATACTTTAGTATAATGACAAAAATCCTAATAAATTAGCATTATCATAAGCGACTGAAGTGATTTAATTTTGAAAGTAAAGATTATAAAAGCACGTTTTTATGCATTGCTTTTTATAGATATATGAAAGACAGAGGAAATGATGGTTGAGATATCTGAATTGTGACTGGCAGAAGAAGAAGACAAAGAATAGATAACGAATACTATAAGAGTACAAAAGAGAAAGGGTTGTTGGAGATGGTGAAGAAAAGTATATTGAGGAAATATGATTATTAGAAGAGAAGAGGCGACAACTTGGTCTTCACTACCGTGGAGGGAGAAGTGTGGCTGCGAAATGAGAGAACGGAAGAGATTTGAATGAATCGATGACATCAGAAATTTGAGAAGGAATGAACCATGTAATGAGGCAAGGAAGTAACCTCACATAAAATGCCTAGATTTTAAAATTTGAATTGTGAAAAAGTATCAGACTACTATAACACGGCGTTGTTTGTAAATGATTATAATTATTGTTGTGCTATTGGTCGGAGAGATTGGTAAATGGAAGTATTGTACAACCAGATGAGAAGCAATGAGGAATTGCATGCAGATTGGATGCCCTCTACTCACGTATTATTGTATCCGGGATGGTCCAAGTCGTGACAAATGGCAGCTATTATGAGAATACCCAAGTCTTCGCGGGGCAAGTTGTCTTGCAGTTTGCATATGTTGATAATGCCGTACATCATTTGGGAGACGCAGAAACAATGTCGAAAGTTGTGAAAAGGATTATTTCGATAGTTTGCTTGAATACACAGCTGAAAATAAGTGAACCAAAACCTGAATAGTAAGCTCAATGAGCAAATAATAAAGATAAACTGCTTTGGAAAAACTACCATTTCATCTCCGAACCATCATACAGTAATATACTTACCACGAAAGAAATGCAAAGACAACAATTGCATTAAAATAGTTATCAAAATAAATAATGAATTTATAGATTAAAACTCTTTTAAAGCAATCTATGACCAATCCTCCTAGTAAAAAGATATTTATTTCAATGCATTTAAATGCCTTCACATACAGTACAGTATGTATTAATAAGAAAAATGACACCTAGGTCAACCCGTCACCTCCCCTCCCCACCTCCCGCTGATAACCATTTTGTAGAGTTTGTTCACATCTGTGTCATTAAAAATAGGTTCAGAGATCTTTCTTTCAGTATCAAAATTTGAATTGCAGTTTTTCTGTAGAGTGAATAAATTTAGGAAATTATGAATAACCCTTCAACGAAGCTGTTCATGTGACAGATGTTGTGCAGTAATAAATGTTCATTGAACCATTAGGATTAATGTCGCATTCCACTCTCCCTTCGTTCTGTTTTCTCTCTTCGTCTGCGGCTCACCATTGATTATTTTTTTCGAAATTGAATAAAATTAGACTTCTAGCCAACTTAATTTTATTTTAACATTAAAGTGTATCTATGGACAAAATCACTCGACGTTAGAAACAACAATAACGATTCATTTAACTATTAAGCTAATGTCAGAGACTATAACAAAACCTGGCAACAACAATTTACTGAAAGATTACGCTAATTTTGTTCTTGTCTGCAACAATTTCAACTTTCATTATCTTTTTCGGGGAAGAGATGATGCTTTCTGTATACACCGAATCATAAGAGATGATACTTTCTGTGTGTACCGACGGCAATCCGTGGGTTATGGCGGATTCCTATCCACCTTGTATTGCAACTGATGCTTGTATCAGTTCTTCCATACTTGTTCTTTGGTACTCCCTATAATTGCAGTTGATTTATGGTCAGTTACTGAGGACATAGTTTGTTCATCCATTCCGACGGAAAACATTCTCGTAGCTGCTGCTGCTGTTCTTGTTGTTATTCAGGATACCTCACTTTGGCATATAAAGTGTCTCAGAAGGGATGCTAAATCGTTTAATATCACTAAGATGAGGCAGTGTGATTAACATGCAACAGAGGTAGACACCAGCCCTCACCCAAGCAATACCCAAATTTTCTACGGCATTATGCGCCTCAGAAGGGTGGTCGCAATTTAACCAAAAGGACCAACTTTCACAGAACACCAGACATATACCCAAGCCTAACCAAGATGTCATGTAGCGCGTGTATTCGCACCACCACTCAGGGTGGCCCGGAGACACCGTGTGCGTCGAGGCACTGGAGGTAACACACAGTCCCCTAGAGAAGGTGATCAAGTGAGGTGAGGG
>JAUYWV010102886.1:0-13291 GCA_032274565.1 Nematoplana nigrocapitula | reverse complement strand
ACCCTCGGGCCGACAGTGCTTTAGTGGATGGGCCATTCAACCACACCAATGATATTTTTAGTGCTTTTACGCACCAAACCACGACTTTGTCGGTGGTGTCGGAAGATCCCGGGTCGATGGCCTCGTACCTGCGGGAGCTCCGGCTCCTCTGACGGGGTGCCGCCTGATCCTGTCCAAGCCCACAACAACTTGCGAAATAACTTCTGGTTCTAACAGATCTCCAATCCATATGATTGGTGCAAACTCTCCAGGTTGACTTTGAGTTGTGTCTATAGTACAATGTCACACGTCTGAAACGGTGTAACAAACTCGAGTAGGGCGGTAGTTTGAAGTTGAATGAACGGTTGAGAACTTATTCACGATCGCTCTGGGATAGGACAGCTAGCGAGAAAGACTATCTTTAGAACCTGGCTGCCATATTTAGACATTGATAAATCAATGCATTCTATTGTAATAAAGTGTTTGTCACCAAAAACGTGCGTGGTTCGCCTGCGCTGAGGTGTTTTTTAAAATTAATAAGATAAAATATTTCGCCACCCTTACCTCGTAAAATCTCCTGCAATGCGAATCGAGCTATTGTCAAATCCTCCAACGTGTCGCATTCAGTTTCAATCTGTACCTGGTCTTTGTTGATGAATCTTTTGGTTACAGTGAAACGACTGCCGTCATCGTCAAAATCGTTTTCCAACGCTTCAATCTGCGATAGGACGGCGTCGTATACGGCCCGCGAGCACCGCAGATAGACAGAAAAGATAGGCGTCACTTCGAGATCGAGATCGTTGAATTCAGCAATCCCTGTTCTCTTCAAAGATTTGAGAACTGCCATGCCTTCCTTGCAATCGTCAAAGTTCACAAAGGCGCGCCATTTCACAGCGTAATTTGAAACGTTTGGTATATTCACTGTTATGTTTTCTGCTTCTGCGCAATGCCTCTTGCACGCTTTCACGATAGTCTCTTCCACTATGCCCAACTCTTCGGGAAACGTTTCGAATGGCTTTTCCAAATACACAGCCGCATCTACAGGATTCAACCCGCTACGCGACAGGTCTCGCCTTGTAAATCTCAACAAAGCCTGCTTGGTCAATGACAGTGGCAAGTTGGATACAAATAGACAACAGGGATTCTGCTTGCTTTGACTGACTGGGCAGTCATAACAAGAAATATATAACTTTCCTGACAAATAAAAACTTGCATTCTGGACTTCGTTGACGCTACAAAATTCTATATGGCCAATACCTCTGCTCAGCCTGCGAGTCCAAATCAATTTCAGCGTAACAAAACTTTGGCCACTGATCCGGCTTCCGGGCTGTATTTTGGGTTGGACATTGATTCGCAATTTGGCCGCATCGGCGACAAATTTGCTCGCAGCTTCGACGCACGCAAAGGTGACAGTCCAGTCGATGGGATTTCGACGTTCATTTGTTGTCCAACGCAAAACCTGGCCGTATTGTTCGCAGGTCTCTACGACTTTCTCAATGGTCTTGTTCTTGGGAAGGTTGCGGATGAAAACGTCGCAGTATTCGCCCGGCAGGAGAACGGTACGGACTTTGTATCCAGACGAGATCAGAACTGTAAGAGGTTCGGGACTGATCGACGAGCGAAGTGCAACTGGTTTCTCCTTTTCCGACAACTCCTTTCTAGTTTTCGAGATCAAAGAATCAACGTGGAGCTTGGCGTGAGTCTGGAATGCTGAATTCGCATAAATAACAACTTTGGCTGTGTCGAAGTTCACATGGAGGTGGAACAGATGAGGAGCATCCGGTTGCCTCGCAGCCAACTCATCTTTCAACGCTTTCACGAGTTGTTTATACCGCTGGAAGCCTTTTCCAGTCAGATCTCTCTTCATTATCAACGGACCCACACTATCAATAACAAATGGTTCAAATGTGTACAACTTCAATTTATCCATGTCCATTGTCAGGGACCCGCTGTCCAGCGCTTCCGCCACCCAACTCTCATCCACCGGAGTTGTCAACAGCATGAATTGATCCGAAGTTTTCAGAATCCGATCATAGACAACATATTTCTCGTACTGACCGCCCAGATAGATGAGCACAGAAGACGGGTGGATTTGGAGCACTGTGAAATCGTTGCACTGGACATAGCCCAGCCGGCGGTGACCCATGTAGGCGCACAGATTGGAGGAGAAACACTGGAAGATTATCCTTTGAAGACGTCGGTACACTGGACCATCTTCGGCCTGAAAGTTGACCTCAACGTGCAAGTGGAGCTCGGTGCGCATCACCGGCAGGAGATCACGGATACTCTCGCGAATCACGCGCATTGATTTGGCGTTGACGGAATGTTCGAGACACCATTTGGTCTTCTCAGCCTCACGCACCTTCCACCAATGCCCCACCACGCTCACCATTGTAATCAGGTCGCCCTCCTCGCGGCAGAATCCGGCCTTTTGCAAATCCGCTTTGGAAATTGCCTCTACATTGCCCGCGCGGAAAAATATGCTCCCCGCAGCACTCGTCAGACACGCGGCCACAAGGCCCTCCATGCCGAAGCCCTGCTCGCAAGCGAGGATGACCATTTTCGAGAGCTTGGGGTCGAAGGGCAGACGAGCCATCTGGCGTCCCAGCGGAGTCAGCTCCAAGCTGCCGTTATCCACCAGCGCACCGACCTATAAACAAATGAATACAATAGAAGACAGGATCAAGCAGTAAGTTTCAACATCTGGGGCATGGTCCAGCTGTAGGACGAAGAGAAACAGAAAACGAGATGGAAAAATCTCCATAAGATAGAAGAACGAGAGGGCTCAGTGGATAAACTACCTAAGAAGGGAAATGTAAATCAAGCGAACGAAACGATAAGCAATGAGGCGATAGCGAAAGCTACCTGGAAAAATTGTTAGAGTACTGTGGTAAGAGTGGGAAGATAGCTGGTACACCAGAGTTTAAGAAAAACAATAGATCACAGGTACCGTGAATTTGGGACACGAGGAGGCGATCTTTATTCGCGAACCTAGAACGGAACACAAGTCTTTGGCGACTCAATACAATAAGGGGTTAACGGTCGACCTATAGAAAAATGCAGTGAGTGAGAAAGGATCACATGGCCAGCGGCAAAATGCATCGATGTAGTATGGCACCCGACACGGTGCAACACCTGGGCTTGCGACGCTCTCAACTCGACCAGCATACCCTCACTTCCTGCGTGGCCAGACCATAGAGCGCATATATTAGCGAAGCTCTGACGGCGGACCGCGGGTGGGCCGTCTGCCGAAGACTCTGCAGCTGCAATGACCAGATGCCCCGTTACTTCCAGAAGGTAAGTGACGGATGCTAAGACTGTCCTGTTTAGCGCATGGTCCTGGTGCTCCTCGACTATTTCAAAACGAGTTGAGCTCCTCAGCCAACCCTTGGAAAATGGGTGCCAGGGCGACACGTACGTTGGAGTGCCGGCTTCCTTCGCAACCGCCAAACATAAGGTCGCATCTGCGGGAGCATCAGTGAGCAGGGAAAGATCCGTCAGTGCCTACCCCAAAGGGCTGTCCTGTCTCATTTGATCTTTACCCAGTGAAACAGGCGATATCTCGCGGCCTCAGAGTCAGTATGTTCGTGGATGACAGCGCGCTGTGGATATGTCATTGTGACAAGACTGACGCAGACACGGTCGTCCAGTCTGGAGGGCGTAGTACGGATGCAAAAACGCGAACACTTAACCCACGAGAACTATCTCTCCAGGCCCCTATAAGGCGACATGACGAGATTGGTTACTCAGACCTTCAATCCTATCCCCCATTCTTAGGCGTGACGTATGACTGATGCCTATCCTTTAAGCCGCACGCAGTGACGGTTGCGTACACGGCCATCTTCAGATGCTTGAGGAAGTTTCGACGAGGAACTGGAACCCATACATTGAACCGAACAAGGCATGGTTACCCTAGCAATCTTTTAGATGTCTCCCCTCTCTGCCCCCTCTGCGGTACAACAGAGAGCATGAAGCATCTGCTCATTACATGCCCTCAATGGATTCCAGTCCGCATGAAGCACCTGGACGAATCATCACCCTCCCTTCGACCCGTAATGAGAAACCCATGGAAGTCCTGGCATTTCTTCGGGCGTTCGGCCGCGCTTGAGCAGAAGAAGAATGAACTGGGCTGGGACAAAGAGTGCTTGCTGAAACATTTTCTGGCCTTTTGTCGTAGAGTGCTCGACTAGTGGGGTCCGGCCTAGCAGTCTTGGCTAGCCAACTCGTCTCTGCAGGTGCTGGAGGGCGCAGACCAAGGCTGGGGAGCTATCCGCAATGTCAGTCGATCCCCTACGCCTCAAAGTGGTCGTCCTATCAAACCCTAGGCGACTCCTCTCACACAAAACAGAGTCTCACTGCACCAAGAGTCTGCCCTGCTAGCGCGAAAAAGCACCTCCGACGCTGACAAGAATGTAGGCGTTCCGATTGAGAGGCGACAGGGTCTTCACCCCATCCCTCTAGACCAAGATTCCACACTTAGCTGGAGGATAGAGCAATAACAGTCCGCCGGAGGTCAGCCGCCCAGATGCCAGACAGTCATTGGCCCGTCAAGACGCCGTGCTTACCCTGCCACCCGCGGTTCAGAGGTAGTTGGTAGCGCAGCAAGTGTTACTTCAAGGCGCTCCGCAGTCATCTCCACAGCACTCAGTATAGTGCTAGACCTCCAGTCGCAAGGCTCAGTCCCTCCTGGCGAACCCATCCACCTTTTCACGGACTCTAGGTCAGCGATCCTCCGCCTCTCCAGGGGACCTGCCCAGACGCAATACCTAGCCAACCGCGTATGGTCTCTCATCGACAGCATCGCCCAAAACGGAAACCCCAGCCCACTATTCCAGAGGATCACCAGCCACTGTGGAATCCCAGGCAACGAACTCGCCGACGCAGTTGCCATGCGCGCATCCGATCTCCGATCGATCTGGACTCGGCCAAAGCTGCTATCAAGCGATTCTCCCGAACCTCTTGGCTCAGGTCTGCCAAACCGAGAATCCCTGAGGCCACTTTCGTTCCCCAAGCCCTCGAAGCCTCTCTCTCCAAAGACGAGAGGACGCTGCTCTCCAGACTGCGCACGGGCGGTTACACCCCGCCCTGGGCTGGTACCGCGCCTGGATCTCCAGGAAGAACGACTCCCCGGAGTCTGGAACCTGCCCCCCGCTGTGAGGAAGAGATGGAAACCGTCTAGCACGTCCTCGCTGACTGTTCGGCCAACGACCCCGCCCGTCGCCGCCATTTCCCCGATCCCCACCCCTTAGAGCTCTTTTTGAGCGACCCTTAGCAGCAGCAGCCTACTTAAGGGATGTCGGCATCGCCGGCCGCGTACGACCCGTGAAGGTCGAGCACCAGAAGTGGAAGAAGGAGGAGAAGAAGAAGAAGAGCATTATACTTACTCGAACAAGACAGAGGTTCAGGCACACCTGCTGGCGGCGTGACGTGCCGCCAGATACAAACAAATCACAACAACCTATAAACAAAAATTAACAATAACAATAAATCAAATTATTGTTTTTACCTCACAGAGAGTTTCCAGCGCTCTAATCAATCCGGATCTGGAGGGTGGCTCGACGAATTCGAACTTAAGGGGATTCGCGCCAAATTCGAGCAGTTTGAGCACCGCCTGTGCGAGTTGGACACGGAGAATCTCTGGAACGGAGGCGGCTCGCATCTGTGTGGTGTACACTTCTTCAGAATAGAGTCGGTAGCACTTTCCCGCGCAGGTCCTACCAGCCCGTCCCTTCCGCTGGTCGGCCGAAGATCGACTCACCGCCCGAATTGTCAACGCGTTCATATTGCGCACTGGATCGAACTCGTTCTCCTTGGCCAACCCGGTGTCGATCACGTACTTGATCCCGGATATGGTGAGGGATGTTTCGGCGCAATTCGTAGCGAACACCACCTTGCGAAGGCGGTCGTCGTTTTTGGAGGAGGAGACCAGGGGCGCAAGAGCTGCCTGTTGATTGGCCGGTTGCAGTTTGCCGTGGAGGGGAAAACAGGTGACACTTCGCTGGTGTTCATCCTTGGACAATTTGTGCTCGAATAGCTCTACGGCTTTCTCCGTCTCCCACGGGGTGGGCAGAAAGACGAGAATATCACCCGGACCTTCTGTCCGATGGACTTCTACTGCCAGAGTCACTGAATCGTCTAAGTATTTCCCACTCGTGTCGATGGGACAGTTGGACCAGATGATATCCACTGGGAAATTTCGACCGCCTATCGAGAGGATTGGCGGTGGCTCCAAGTCGGCAGGTCCAGTGACGTGTAGCGGTACGTCGTTAGCACCAGTGGCGGGGTGGTGAAAAAAGGCGACAAATTTCTCCGGATCAATGGTGGCCGATGTGATGACCAGCCGGAGATCGGGCCTGAATTGGAGACACTGTTTGAGGAATCCCAGCAACAGATCGGTGTGAATCGTTCGCTCGTGGGCCTCGTCCACAATCACGCAGCAATAGTCGGACAAAAGGCGGTCCTCGATGGACTCGTTGAGAAGCGCGTGATCGGTCATGTAGATGAGTCTCGTGGTCGGGTTGGATTTACGTCCGCATACCACTAGGCCTTGTCCCATTTGTTCGCCGACGTACTTGGCCAAACTGATTGCGGCCAGCTTTCTCGGCTGGGTGCAGACAATCTTTTTCCTCTGGCCGCTCTCTTGATCCGCCAAGCCGGCCTGGTACAGAAATTGAGGGATCTGGGTACTCTTGCCCGAACCAGTTTCAGCCACGACTATCGTGACCTGACTGTGCTTGACGTGCTCGATTAAGGTCGACTTTTTCGCATAGATTGGCAGCCCAGTTGAAAAGGTGACAATTTCTCGACCAAATTCCTGTTCCAAGGTGTTGATTCTCGTCAGCAAATCTGACGATGGACTCGCCAACTCCCTGTCCATCTTGCCGAATAGTGGGGTGTAGAATTTGCCAAATTCGGTCAGAGAATCGCCAATTTCCTGCTGCTTTGCCTCTAGAGTCAAGCGCTCCGCTTCACTCTTCGACGCTGTCGAGTCTTGATTTAGGGCGTCAATCTGAGCCCGAATACGTTCAAGTTCTTCTCTGCGTATTGTCTCGGCGTTGGTGACCTTTTTCAACAGGCGTTCCTTCGACTCCGTTAGTCTCTTGAGCAGTTTGGCCATCTTTGCATCCGCAGCAGGCTTGATGTCCAGTTCTTCCATGGTCAGAGAAGCGCAAAATTTGATATCACGACCGGTGAAATTTCCTATTAACCCAATAGCTTTCTCCGCCTGGTTCATACTTGCAAATTCCAAGGTGCTTTTCGCCTGACATCTGTTCGTCATACTGTAATCAAACAGTTTCACAGTAAATTCCATTCCGAGCAGAACACTACGTCGAAGGAATTCCCTCAAAGTCTTCTGGTCTAAATAACTCTCCGATTCAATCTTCAGATAGACAGATGTGCAAATTCTGAGCTTCTTTACCGATGAATTAACGACGGGTTGCCTCCTCTGTTTAAGCTTCCTAGTAATTCTGCCCCTGAAAATCGATTCTTCCAGCTCATCGCTTTCCGGTGCCTGGTCGCAATTTTTGTTGGGCTTCTCTCCCCTGTGTCCACCGCCACGCTGATGAGCACCGGGTATAAATCCTTTGGTCCCAGCAAAGTTGCTCCCTTTCTCCTGGTCTGGGAGAACTGGTTTAAAGTTGGAATCCCGACTGTGTTTCTGTGGATCGCCTCTGGCCCTGAACTTGTTGGTTTCCTTTGGTTTGGAGTCCTTTTCAATTGTTAAATTTATTTCGTCACCAGAAGTATTGTCCTCATCGCAGGATGTTGTACTTGTAATCCTGCCGCCAAAGACACCCACTTTGCCCCCTCTGGTATTGCTCCTTTTCTGTTTACCTCCTCTTCCTCCACGTGGGTGTCTGTAGTTCCCTCTCTGTGACTGTTGTCTATTCTCTGTCTTCTCATTTCCACCATAATATCCCCTATCGTAGTCTTCTCCGCCATAATAACCCCTATCGTAGTCTTCTCCACCATAATAACTTATATTGTAGTCTTCTCCACCTTCAGCCATGATTACACTGTGAAATGCAAAAAATCGAGAAATCAACCCTAGTTAAAATTGAAGACGAAGAAGGATTTTATGCAATGATAAAACACAAAAGATCTGAAAACGATCTATATACAGTATTCACTTCTGCCTTTTCGTGGGGACCAAATAGGTTTTTTGCTCTACCAAAAAATACAATTTAAGTAGTTACATCCTTGAAAGCAGTTTACCAATACACTTATCCCCGCTGCAGAGCGGTATATATCGGTTACACAAATTAATATCTACACCCACAAGTACAGGAGCACTCATTTGCCAATAGTACGTACTACGTTACACAATTACACAACACCTAAAAAACACACGGAAAACACGAGAAATGATCTCTTTGCTGATTTTTTCAGTATTATCCCAAAACTGCTCTTCCATAATATGACCTACTGATGAAGGAAGCAGTTTTAATAGGAACTAACAATTTGATTATACCGGACTAATGTTATTGTAACTCACCCAACTCATTGTAGAAATCCGTAAAAATTGTGCTTACTATTTTTATGCTATTTACACTGCATTGCAAAAAAATGGAATTATTGCTGGCTGTTCTCAGTAGACATTCAATCTTATAGCTCACTTCAAATTTAAACTATCCAATTAGGTACAACGTAGGGCTGACTTGACAATTGCAGGTGTATGTACTTTGGCGGGGTCATCTATGCGTCATACAGTATGTCTAGACACGTTCCGGCTTTGTTAACGAAAAAATAAAATCGTGTCTACTGAGAACAGCCAGCAAGAATTTTTTTTTGCAATGCAGTGTATTTAAAACACCAGCAATATTGCATGAAATCCCTCCGACTTCAATTTTATTTGAAAACCCTGATTAAAAAATGTTTTATAATTAAAAATGAAAGAAGATATAATATACGAAAACTGATATTATCGATATAACAGTGTACAGCAAGTCTTCTGACAATGTTGACCACACTAAACTCATTGAAACACTTCTACGAACAGGGTTTCCACCACACCATGTAGCCCTTATCCAGTCCCGGTGTGCAGTTTAGATGGCTAAGATTAGATGTAATGGTGAACACAGTGAAGCTTTCAAGATTGGTAAAGGCATCCACCCGGGCTGCATTCTCATCTCCTTATTAGTCCAGTATGTACACTGAAAATGTCATAGCAAAATGTAGACATAAAAGATCATGCCATAAATGTTGGGAGGTAGAAAGATCTCCAACCTCAGATGTGTGCTGATGAAACCACTCTATGAGCTAATAACTATCTACTAGAAGCAATAGGCCATCTTGAACGACTTAAAACAGAAAGATAAAAAAGCATGAAGGTAAATGGGAAAGTAGTGAAGCTGATGTACATTGGAAGATCAAATCCTGACCACCTTTGTATAGGTGTAAAAGAAGGACATAATGATCAACAATTCAAATACTCACGTTCCATCAAAACAGAGATAGGAGGAAACTGCACAAATGATGTAAGATAATTTTTTCCTATAATATTTTTATTAGATCACTTATTATTTTTGAAATTATGTATTTATGATATGCATTTTTATTATAAACTATCAAAATTTTCAAAATATTTAAGCTTACTTTTAGACAATTACAAGGAAAATGTTAGATATGAAAAATACTTTCGTAAATTTTTTAATCTTTCATTCACATAACAAAAAGTAAAATATAAACTAATCAATAGTGAACTCATATAAAGAAAGACATTAGATAAAACTACAAAAGTTTATTATGAATATATTAAACTTCTTTATTGATAAAGTGATAATAAATTATATCTATATTATTAAGCAAGCTATGCGTTTCCTGGGTCGGACGCGTAACGTTAGAAAACGTCATTTGATTGGTCAGTTTGCTGAAAGAGAGAGAGACAGCGCGCGAGCCAGAGACTAATCCACTCACTCACACACAGTCAGGCTGGCTAGCTTAAAGATGCACAGTCGACCAAGCTGATCTATTGATTTTCTGTGTTATCCATCACTCTCCCTCCGGCATAATCTATCTCGAGTTGAACACAAGCAAGACTACGGTGCTTCGCTATAGGCGGGTGGTTCGTCTTCGCGCTAGCTGCTCTGGCTATTTTCTACTTACTTCTTGACTTTATAAGTATCAGTTACATGTCTAATTCTACTTTACAAATAATACTTAATGTGGGTTATCATGACAACACTTGCACTCATAGTGGTTTACATTATGTTAGTAAAGCTTTTAACAGTTTAGAATTTTTTATTTTGAATGTTTTTTAGATTTTTATTTTTTAATCTGAATAGTTAAAATTTTAATTTTTTCATTTTAATAGTAAATACATATGTTGTCTACTGTTAGCAAATTTGTACAGTTCACAAACCGTATATTCCATTTGCGAACTGTATGTACAGTAAATGAAATGATTTTGTGTATCCAACAGTACTAGACTGGTTATTACATTTTTAGCTAATTCAGCATGGCACCATATAACTCAAATGGGATGCTTGCTTAGTAATAAAACTATATCATTCACCAACAGTATGTATGGTTGGCGAATTGTGTATATTGCAATAACCCGACACCCAACAACTCCAAGATTGCAGAAAATATTAAGAAGTATCGAACTGAGGTAATAGGTGCTAAAGGATTATAAAAAATAGATAATACATATTACCTACCATGTATAGTTATAATAATGGGAAAATGTTACATAAAGATGAGCTGATAAGTAAAAGATGTAAAGAATACATTGGAAAGGAGCTCTACAATAGTAAAAGGATTATAATACCAGAAATAGTAGAAAAAATATAAGGAAAATAGAAGAAAAT
Organism: Nematoplana nigrocapitula; assembly: GCA_032274565.1. Taxonomy (NCBI): domain Eukaryota; kingdom Metazoa; phylum Platyhelminthes; order Proseriata; family Nematoplanidae; genus Nematoplana; species Nematoplana nigrocapitula. The sequence continues at coordinate 2,501 of JAUYWV010102886.1, read as the reverse complement.
GAAATAAGAGAAGTTATTGAAGAAGTATCCAAAGGTAGTAGTAGAAGATAATATTAATGTAGAATTCTTGCAAAACTTGGATAATAAAGGAATTCTTGCAATGATTAAGTTCATAAATAAAATATATAAAACGGGTGACATGCCACAGATTTTTATCAAAAGAGTGTTTGTACCAATACCTACAGTAATTAACCCAATGGAATGTAACATCTAAAACCATTAGTCATATTTTATATGTAACAAAAATATTAAGTATTGAAAATAATCAAGAAAAGAATTAGATACTCCAATAAAAATGAAAATAGGAAAAGTGAGAACCAACTTGGATTTAGAAAAGCAAAATCATATGTGAAACGATCTTTACTATAAGAATACTAATTGAAAGAGCAATTGAGAAGAAAACTATCTATTTATGTTTTATTGATTATATAAAATAAAGAAGGCTTTTGACAGAGTATGACATGAGATGACAAATTAATAGAAATATTGAAAAGGTCTGGCATAACAAAACATGAAATCAGATTAATACCAAACTAGTATCAGAATCAGTCAGCTAAAGTAAGAACAAAGATAGTGGAAACAAAAATGAGAAAAAAAGAGGTATCAGACAAGATTGCATTTTATTTTATTACTAGTTCTCTTTCACCTCTATAGTGAATATTTAATTGAGGAAGATCAAAGTATCAGTGATATGTTAAAAATCAAAGATTGAAAAGAATTGGAAATAAGAAATACTTAGTTGAAAGTCTGATCAAAAGAAAAATAAAGTTTGAAGGACACATTATGAGATGATCCTCAGAAGTCAGGGCTGCTACCTGTTTTAGTTATAGAAGGCATGGTAGAAGGGAAATTGGACAAAGAGAAGCTTGGGGAAATAATATTAAGAAATAAATATTGCAGAAAGGAAAGCTGAAAACAGGCAGAATTAGTGTGTTATGGTTTCAAACCTTCTAATAGTAGGTGTAACCTAATGACCATAGAGTAAACAGGGTAAGAGACTTGATTTGAATAAAAATAGCGTATATATTACCTTTTATTACAAATTGGACATATTCGCATTGTACTAAATATTTTTTATTAAAAGTATCATTTAAGCCCAATATAAAAAATAAATGCTAATAACTACTATGAGGAGAGTTATTCCTTGAAAGTAAGATTGACAATCTACTTTATTTAAAATAATGATTCAAAAATTTGTAATGCCAGGAATAATTTAATGGTAGAAATACTGTAGCTATTGTAATGAATTTTATTTAACGAAAGCTATTTCATTATAAAAATGAGCCTTTAGTAAATAAACGTTCTTAATCTTTCAAATAACTTAGATAAAAAATAATATTGTACACATACATAAATACACTGTTTTATGAAAAATAAAAATGCATATAAAATGAATAACTTTATTATCTCTGAAATTATTTGTTTAAAAAATATTTTGTCTCAATTCTAGGACCCCAAAATTTTACTCATTAATTAAAAATATAAAATTATATTTCACTGATAAAAAAATAACTTATTTTAAAAATAGCTAATACATTCAACTTTTAGTAATTTTAAAATTAATCATATTTTAAAATTTACAAAACATTATAAAAATAATTTTATTACAAATACTTATAATAAATTGTATACCACAAGCATGGGTGCCAGAACAACAATAATTTCATGAAATTTTTGCGTCCCTTTGAAAATGAAAGTTATACTACATCAAATGACAATTTCATGCGATATTTAATACCCTCTGGTAATAAAGTCGGCGTGCATCGACTTTGTCATAATGCTTCGGCTACAAAAAGCACCAAATGTCGTATGACTGGTATCATTCGATAGCTTAGAATGATGGCAATTTAACTTCACTATAAATATTTATGAATTCACCGGCTGTACATTACAATTCAATTTTTTAAAATTTACATCGATTTTTATTCATTGCATAAAATTCTAAATGGCTTTCAATTGCAGTTCTTCGGGAATGTGAAAGAAACAGCTCATAACTACTGCATAAAATTTATTTCTGACATGTGAAATCACATATTTACAGTATAATAGAACATATGTGCAGTAGGAAAATGATACTGTCATGGAGCAAGAGATGAAACCCAAGGCAGACTTAAACGAAACGATTGCCACCCAATCGCAAGGCAATCTGCTGACGAATTTCGGCTTGTTCACTGATAAATTTCATAAGTCCCGTTGACGAAGACGAAGCACAACTCAGTGACAGCGGTATGCAGTGATTCTCGGTTTGTGGGATCTTGCAACTCTACACGGTTAGCTAGCAGTTTGAATAAACACTGGTCCAATGGATTGACATCAGGGCTCTGAGGTGGCTGCCGTACCAACTGAACTGTTGGATGCCGCTCCATTAGAGTTGTGATGGAAGCATCGTGGTTGTCGATCAAATGTGGCGTGGCGTTATCCAGCTGAAGGGATTCAATGCCTAGTCTTTCGCATGCAGGCAGAATTTGCTCGTCCATAAGTCGGCAGAAGAATTCACCATT
>JAUYWV010102875.1:2904-13293 GCA_032274565.1 Nematoplana nigrocapitula | reverse complement strand
AAGACCTCCTTTAGCCAATAAAAATGCAGTATTTTTCCCTATGCTATCAACGCTAGAATGGTCTCTTATGTGATGTTTGTCTTATGAGTGACTTGTTTCTTTTGATAATTTTCGATAGTAATAAATAAATAGAAATTTAAGAAAATTTAACCGTCCTATAGAAATTTGTGGAAGGTCTTAGCCTACGTCTCAAATGATGTTTTTAATAATAAACCATCAATCAACTGCATCAACTCAAAGTGTTACAATTGTACTCTGAAAGAACAGGAAAGCTGCATATATTTTATACACAACAAATGGTTGAATTATATGATTTTTCAACACTTGCATTAATGTTGATGAAGAAAACTAATATATCTATAATTTCCACAACAAGAAAAGCATTTCATTTATTGAAAATGAAAAAAATTTAAATTTTATAATTCACTCGACTCCACAAAACTACATAATAAAATAACATAAAACTAATATGGTTGATGTTATACTCTATTAAAATATGAAATTTTGTAGTATTATTAGTTACCTATGAAAAGGAATTTTTTTTCTTTGTTTGCACGGTTGGTACAACCATGAGCAACACAATAACTTGAAACCATAGTTCTTGCCAGCCACAGAAGATACCAAAACTTGTCCACTTTTGTTTGTTTACTTCAAAATCTAGATCATTAAATATAGTTCAATAGCTTTGGTTGGAATACACTCCCACCATCATCTGAAGCGATTGTATAGTCGATGAACGTCGGAAGGAATCATCGGCGAATGCAGAAAGCAGCTTTAAGATACAGGAAACAATATTTTCTATCAAAAGTATTTTGTACATCCAACATGAGTTGGATTCTGATGACATGCAGCTGTTCCTATTGCAGAATAAATATTGAAGAATCGATATATGTCTCCACATTACCTCGTAACCGACAAATGCTATTTAAATGTGTAAATAATGTAGAGGAGAGAATTGAACATTTATATTAATAATCTCCAGACTGGGTGACTGGGAAACCAATGCAGAAAAATCATGGAGATCACAAATTGTATAATTGCTCAACGATGCCATTCAGATTAAGACTGTGTTTGTCGTGGGTGGAGGATGACTGTGAGATTTCCTTACAACAGATTAAATCAAAAGTATATACGCATTTCAATGGGAAAATCAGCTTGTCAACAATTGTCAACTACCTAAAGATGTAGAAAAAATAAATACGCGGTTGAGAAAGCTCATTGAATTTATTTGTGATTTGCTAATTTAAACTTGACGATTTCTGAATTAAATTATTTCTTTCTGAATTTAAAGGGGAAAAGGGTGGCATGGAGAAATGGTAATGTTTCAATAAAAACGTGACATATAATATTACATATATAAAGCCTTTATGCTAACTCGAGTGTCTATATTTACCTCTGATCGCGGTTGATTTCTTCATTCCTTTATTGTTGCCATCTTTCGCAGCCAAGAGGTTGAGCAAAGAAACAACAGTGAGAGAGAGAGAGAGTCGTTTCACTAGACAGGTAAACAAGTATTCGAAATAATTAGCTACTAAATCACAAAGAAAATGACATCTTAAAACTATTAGGACAAAGAAATGCAATGCAGTCAATCAGTAACATTGTTAATAATATAATGAACAAAAACATTTTTGTCGCTTGGGTTAAACAGAAAGTCCAGCGCACTTCAGTGAGTGCCTTATAGCACGACAAAGTGGAGGTAGACAGAGGAGTGAGAACTTCGGGTTATCAACAACGCCAATCACAACATATCACGCTTCACAGAAAGTTTGAAGAACCATGCTTCTAAGAAGTATACTTATACAACAAAGCCTTTTCTGTCAAAGATAGTGTTTTTGGTACCACAATATCTCTATAAAACAACCAGTAACAACAAATCATTTATCACGCCTCCGTCTGAACCCCAAATTCCGGCCGAGGTATCAGCAGACATTAGAGAACTCTTCTGTACCACGTTGAAGGAATGATGAATGACGAACGGAAACTGCAAGAGATCCTGCATCCTCTGGGCATCCAAGTTCTCCAATCTACGGTGCTCCAGAATGATAAGGCCAGACCACATCGTTCCAGAGCGGTCAATGTCTTCATACAGCAAGCTGAAGTCGACCGCATAGGGTGTGACCAGCAAACAGTCCTCATCTTCATCTTATTGAGAACGTGTGGGTGGAGCTTGGGTGCAGAGTGCGGGAGAATCAGCCTCCACCGCTGCCAATCGAATTCAGCTGCTGGAATGGTTCCGGCGAGAATGGAATAGCATTCCCCAAGACTTTATTGGGAGGTTGCTGGTGAACTCAGAAGACAGCGATGACTCAACTGCGAGGCCGCCAAGGGAGGACGCACTCGCTATTACTGACAAACTATTTGAATTACAGTTTTATAGATAACCTTCTACTGAGGAGCGTGATCTCAGTCGTTGTGAAAGCGAGGTCATTTGTTTTATACAGGGTAAATCAGAATAGTTTTATTCACATACATGCTATACAAGAAAACATTATTCAAACAGGTCACCATCAGCTTCAATACAATACACAGGTTTATCCGTTTGATACAGTTAGACATTGTGTGACGGAACATTTCCATGGGAATGAATATTGGTCATTTCTTCATCAATTCTTTTGTCTAGGACGTACAAACTTGGAAAGATATGGCCTGGGGGATAATCAAAAGTCACAAGCTCTCATATCTGGCCTCAAACAACCGTCTACTTTCTTCACAATTGTGTGCTACTGCAGTCTATGACATCAAATAAACTTTATGCCTCGTTGTAAACTCAACCATCATTGCAAAACTATAATGAAATTTAATCTCGAACAGCATTCTGTAACCCTAAAAAGCCTAATAATAGACTTAAATTTATCAAAATGGTGTCCAACATTTTGGGAAGTCTCTATAGTTCAGTCTGTTGTCTGTCCGTGTGCAGTCTCCATGGTATAGCTATGTTGGGAACGTTCTGAAACAGAGGAGACGAAGGAGCAGCAACCGCAGAACATTTTCGCAAACTCTCTGCGGAATCGACGCCCACTGAGCATGTAGAGAAAAAAATTGACCGAATGATGCGTGAAGACGAGGAGGTCGGTGAATGCGAAGAGGAAAACGCGCACGGTGACCTCGTAGGAATTGCGCGGATTGGTCAGACTGATCACGGTCCAAATCAGAATGCTCGGAGTGACAAGGAGAATGAAGAGACCGGTGATCGCCAAACACATCAAGGTCAGACTTTTCGAGTGGGTCACTCCGCCACTGGTGGTTGCTCTCTGCCCTCCAGCGGAGAATTTCTTCTCACGCCTGGATATATGCCAGACCAGGATGGCATTGCAGACCAGGATGATCAGGGCCGGGATCAGATAATAAGTGACCAGACTAACCCAAGGTCGCACAACGCTTTCGTAGTATTGGAAGGCTTCGGTCGTCGTGCACTGTGGGCGGACTGATAATGGCCCCTCTGATGTTTGATTAGGGCGGTCTGGGTCTGAGGTCGACAGCTTCAAATCGAGAACCCACAAAGTTGGGATATTTTTTGCCAAACCCAATCCGATGAGTAGGCCGACCAGGCCTATAGCCCGCTTTCGTCGACACCACGCCTTAGCTCTGAGGGGGGCCGCTACCACAATAACCCTATCCAAGGTCAACAGGGCTAACAGCCAATTGGCTTCGTCGGCTAATAGAAAGAGGACTAACCGGTAGAGCTTGCAAGCAAGTGGGCTCAGAAGGGAGAGATCCAATTGAAACCAGGATTGGAGGATGGTGTTCCCCAAAGCGTAGACGACCAGCACAGTGTCCACCAATGAGATCGCCTGCATATAGAGGCCAACACTCGATGAGGAACCGAGCGATGTGCGACAGAGGATTACCAAGGTCATACTATTGCCCACCAAAGCCAGGCTAATGAGGAGGAGGGGCGGATAGAGACGGAGAAATTGCGCAATTTTGGGGTGCAGCGACATCTCTGCGTCAATGTAGACAAAAGCAATACTTTCTCTCCCATTCATTCACTGATTATTTCCGATACAGCGCAAAGTTATTTAGATTACAGTACATTGGTCGCGAAAACAATTAAATCGCATCCAATGATATTTGAATCATCTTGACGGCAACTAACAACTATTCGTTCCGTCTTTCGGGGAGGCTAACAATTACCAAAGAAACTCTAAGCAGAAACAGGAGAACCAAAACGAATTGAAAAATGTAATTTCAAAATGTCTCGACCAGTTTCCGATACAATATCCATTCTCAAGTGATATATGACTTCCTGACAAGGCATAAAAGCTGATGAATTAGAAAAGCCATAGAAAAATACATAAAGAGTTACGACAGATAATTAAAAATTTAATGAAAGAAGCACCGCAATAATTCCAATTCTCCTTTGAAATCAGAATTAGTTAAATGTCTGCTAAATAGAGTTTTTAGAAATGATGAGCAAGGCTATAGTGAATACAGGTTTAGAGACAGGCAAGGAGGAGGCCGAGCGTTGAAAGTGATACATTCCGATTACTGTACATAAACGATTTAAGAAAAATTCAAGAATATAAAGGGAAACCAGAGATATGATCAGAATGAGCCGAGATGCACTGTAAGAATGAAGTTTGGAGTGAAGCGATGAGTAGCAATCAAATTCGCCAGAGGAAACATGGTGGCTTCAAACGAATTGGAGATGTTTGACCAAAGAATCAAAACGCTGAACACTGCCGAAAAGGAAGAGTTCAACACATTCCTGGTTAGATTAGAAGGAGAGGGCCAACTAGACAAAGAAGCTAAGCAAACGATCCTGAAGGAGGTGATGAAAAGAGTCGAAGAGCTATGCAAACTGGAACTCTACGAATGAGCGTGCTAGCTTATGGGATGAATGTGGGGTACACCGGATCGGATTTGAAAACAGTAGACAGAAAGGTGAGAGCGGCGATCCTTGTAGAGAACGGCGTATTATGGAGACAGTCATCCAAGGAAAGACTTTACATGCCGGTAGAGGTTGGTGGAAGGGGCCTGATGTCAGCAAGTGATATTTACTATCAGATGAACGTCCGAGTGGCATGTTATTTGTGCTTCGCTAAAGACGAAAAAATCGCGCAAGAATTCTGGATTGAACGCGAAAGAGATAATGGAAAGTCACTGTTTCGAGAAGTGTAAAATGAGTACAAGCAATTGTGGTTATAGGGTTAGGGTTAAAGAAATAATAATATAAATAAAAGAAGCTCCAAACGCAAAAGAAGGAATCCTGGAATTGACTCTGGCGAAATATAGACCCTCGAGTGGTGGGTCTAGTGATGGCCCTACAGGAATAGGTGGTACCGGGCAGATGGTATAAGAAGATATAGGGACCATGCACAAATGATACGTTCTGACTGTGCGGAAAATGCACGGAGACAGTGGAACATATACTTGGAGGGTGTTCAGTATTAGCCGGTGTCGAATATACATACAAAAAGCCACAACCAAACGCTGATGGTGCTGATGGTCGAGGTAATGAAGAAATTCCAACTCATCATTGAGAAGACCGTGTGATATCGCATATAATAAAAGTCTGAGGAGGTGGTGGAGAACAGACAGGCTAAAATATGGTGGAACTAAGAGTGGCAGACTCCCCACCATTGTGAACATAAAAGTCTAGACTTAGTTGTAATGGAGAAGAGTACTATATTAAATCCGCGCCCCGGCGCAGCTAAAAATAAAACAGAGCCACAGTACAGTCCTGCTGCTGTATCTACATCTAACGCGTCACAATTCCCAGTGGAGCCACAGAAGAAGAAGTTTGCACTTAAGAAGTAAGACTGACTCCTTGTTTAAACTTTTATTGTTGACACTGTTTTAAACTATTGTTATCGCTTGTTTAAACTTTTGTTGATGCTGTTGCTATTATTATCTGTGTTCTATTATAAACCATTGTACTCCCTGTTTTCAATTATTTGATGTTCTTTTTTAATGAAACTTATATATCAAATGTTCTCAACTTTTCAAGTTGCAAAATGGGGGCCATAGCTTTAGAATGAATAGCAATGTTTGAGAGTGACTAGTGATGTTCGAGAGTACTTACTGTAGTGAATTACAGTAGAATAGCTGCATATGCTCAAGTGAAGTGAATTAGAATAATGAATGTGCCTTTTGGAAATTCTGAAGTTAGCGAGGATGAAACTACTTAAGTAGTAATGTGAGGATGATATGTTTATCAAATTAATGATGATGATACTAATGTAGTGCAGTACTACAGTAACTATATTATAGTAGATATATTTCTAAAAATATTAGTGTATCACCGGGGTTCGAACTCATATCATTAAATTCACAATTCAACGTCACTACCATTCCACCACTATGACCCCTAAACATGAAGTGATGAACTATGTCTTCTATAAGTGAGTATTTTAACTTTTCAAACGTGGAATTAAAATATGTAGTATTATCAGTAAAACGAATACGAAGTTATATATATTTTCATTTCGACTAAAACTAGATGAACCTAGTCAAATGATATTTTCTATATACTGTACTGTATTTCAGAAATTATAAAATTAATGGAAATATGTTATAAACTTACTTCAATTGTACCAGAAAATCTGTATATATATTTATATTACTCAATTGGAAACTAGTAGTATGTAAGGTTTGTTAGCTCTGTACAATTTTCTATCTGTATGGCATATTTGTCCTGTCTACATAGTTAGAGCGAGACGTTGTTTTGCTTTTGTCGTCCAACATATTTTATGCTGCTTAGATTAAAGGTAATATATGTTTTTTATATTTTTGATGCGTTGCTATTGGCAACACGAGTGTTTTAGATAGTAAAAATATCGATTTCTGTTGGTTAGCGATGGCAGCAGCCAGCGGTCCATCCCCATCGGAGGGGGAAGACGAGGAGAGTTCTGGCAATCGAGCCTTTTAGTGTAACATCTGCCTGTACGCGGCCAAGACGCTGTGGTTAGTCTGTGCGGACACCTCTTCTGCTGGCCCTGCCTTCAACGCTGGCTGGAGACGCAATAGGTGCCATATGACCAGTCTGCAAGTCCGGCATTTCCAAAGACATGGTTGTTCCACTGTACGGTCTTGGAAGTACGGACACTAGTGATCCAAGGCAGAAGGTTCCCCGCGACCAGCCGGACAATGGAGTGAGCTGGAGAACCGTGGAAACCACCTGTGATCCTCCTTCTTCGGTACCGGCGGGGATTCGGTCTTATAAAATGTCATGCAGGATCGTCGCATTTCCTTTTAGCCTGTTCGCGACAACTTTCAATTTCGCCGGCATGATCACCAATCCTCCAACTGGTCCCGTGAGCGTTGTAGGTGGCGGAGCATCAGGTGGAGGACCCCAGCATCCCGCCTACGACCAGGAGTCTCAGTTCATCTCCCACATATTCCTGGCCATCGCCATCTGTTGCCTCCTCTGTTTGCTCTTCGCCTGACAGGAGTGAATTTCCGACCCACTGCCATATGTACTACTCACCGAGTAGTCATCTGAGTATCGTGCAGGGAATATCTGTTAACCTGCGGAATTCTATTCATTGATTGTCCGGATGGACAAACAGAATCCAGGAACACCAAATTCTTGTACATAGTGAGCAATGATTTGTTCCGCTTTATATTAATTCCCTACCCTAACTCTTTGTGCAACTGTAAATCTATATGTTTCTTTGTGCGTGTCTTTTTCATTATTTGATTGTTGAATCGTCTGAATAAATAAATGAACTTGACTATTCGATAAAACCGTTACCAAAGAATATTGCTAAAGATTTAATCAATTTATGGCTAAGCAAGAGACGCGATGAAAATCTAGTTTCACTCTTGGCATACTGTACAATTTACACGACGGAAGAGTTGCGAATTAGGAAAAATTTTGTCGAAATCATTAATCTGGAAAAGGTGTTCATACGAAGTTCCATGGTTTCATGGTTGCGGAGCGCAATAGACTGCCGAGATTAGCGGAAGCAAAACACGAACGAACACCCGGAAAATAATTTACACTATAGTTACACAGTATTATGAGAGAGACAGAAAGGGCGGAAAGAGAGAGGGAGTGAGACAGTGATGGGGACAGAAAGAGGGAGAAAGAAAGAGAGATAGAAAAAGAAAGAGAGAGAGAGAAGAAATGAAAAGAAAGAAAAAGGACAGAAAGAAAAAGAAATATAAATAAAGAGAGAACGAGAGAGAGAAAGAGAAGTAAGAAAAAAGAGAGAGAGACGGGAAAAGAAAGAGAGAGAATAAATAGAAAAAAAGACAGAGTGAAAAAAGAGAGATGGGAAGAGAGAGAGAAAAAAAGGAGGTAGAAAGAAAGAGAAATAGAGAAAAAAGTGAGAGTAAAGAAATAGAAAGAGAGAACGAGAGAGAGAGAAAGAGACTTTACGCGCTTTCCTTGATGTCAAATCTGAAGTCATCTTAAGCGGTTGATCCAAGCCCGTCCTATAGTTGGAGACGACGAAACAACACCTGGTCAGACACATCAAGGAGCACCAGACGGGTCCCATGTGCTGTGCGCTTACGTCTTACGTCTGGCAACTTGCGATTGAGAACCAGTTTTTAGTCATTTGTACCGCGCGTAACAACATTGAGCAATGAGGCAATGTTTATAAAAACAATTACTCTCCAATCTCCATATCCTAATAATTCTCGTCTTTGTGAAATAGACCATCTTACTTTCTGCGACTTCTTAAATATTTTTTTGTTTTACCATCTTTCGTGCTTTTACTTTTGTCGCTAATTTTAAACGCCTGAAATTGTTTTTGTTGAATAATCGAAAACGATCACAATAAACATACTTCTGACGTACTACATACAGTCTTATTAATAATAATAACAATTTTATTAATGTGAAAATACAATTGGAAGCCAGAGGCTGCAAGAGCAGATCGAGATGGCACCTTAAACATCTAATTTACAATTTTAATAAACTTTACTGATATGTTTCTACTATGCAGTGAAACTCATAAAGTTCATAATACAACCAATAGTTGTTATTCGTATTCAAACTCTTTATTTTTGTTTTTTAATCAGCACATTCAAACACAACATACAACATTTACAAACTTTTATTATAACATGTAATACATACAACAGTTAAACACAATAAAAACACACATGAAAAAACAATAAAAATGACAAAAAGGGTAAATTCAGCCAGATTGATTATTATAACGTTTTTCGACAATTATAAACAACACTAACACATACGCACCAACAAAAAAAGGCATAAGGGGTAAGTTCAACCAGATTGACATTTACTTAGTAAGTACCAATGATGTATTTTTTACATTTTTCTCTAAACATTTTCCTGTTTTTAATCCTATCTATAATTAGAGAAATGTCTGTGTACATGTATGTCTGACCGGTATTTATCTCCCAACTCTCTTGACCGATTTGCATGCTTGATGACTCAAAAAATGTTACGCCAATGGGTAACATGGGAAAAATAGCCATGAGATACAAAATTTCAAATTGAGAGGCCCACAACAGAAAATACCCTCAAAAAACACGCTAATAGATGATTTCCAGTATTCGTAGGAATTTGAATTCTGCAGTAGGCGATTGCGGCGATGCTAAATCAATATCCTGCAGAATTCAAATTCCTTATTATAGATAGGATTACTAACGCTATACGGGTAGTCCTACTTGTAATCTAAAAGAAGGGAATTATGTTGTACTTGCTGCTTACTACTTCTCAGTCTTTGACTTTTGTGAAATCACTCATGATTGAATGTAAAATAATGTAAAATATGCATCTTTTCTAAACTGACATCTGTTTTGGTATGGCCTATAAAAACAATAGCATGTAACATTTCATCAATAAAATAAAAGTTTAATAAAACTTTCATTCTAATAAAACAATCTATTAATTCAATTAAAAATAAGTCATAGATTAACAAAGCAATTAAAAAGAACAGTAAGACTCAATTAACTCTTGGGAAAACAAACAAAACACAGAAATTAATTACAAAAGTTATCAAATGACTACAAAAGTTTTATTGCTAAATACATTGCTACAATTACAGTAGGAATTCAGATACTGATAAAGGCGAAGTAATTGGTAAATTTAGAAGAAAACATTCTCGTCGATTAACCCTGCTGAATTTTGTAAATACAATCCACAGAAAGAATCTCAAAAGAGCATTTAATTCAAATAATTATGTATACCTGGTTTCGTTCATTCTCGTCAAAAGAAACAACACATTTTGGGTTAAACAAGAAATAAAAAGATAAATGTACAGAAAAATATAATACATAAATCGTATAAAGAAAGCACAATCAGAGTTAATTAGAAATCGAACCATCACAGAACACATAACGGAAGAATGCCCTGTCACCTTTAACATCAGGCACAAGTGGGAGATCTATGTATAACATCAAAGATCTGGTTAACAAACCGTATAAGGCGAATGAATTCTGGAAGGAGGTGAGGAAAAAGTTGTC